>DWNE01005101.1:0-14369 GCA_018249875.1 Cecropterus toxeus | reverse complement strand
AAAAGTCATCCATTCCACCCTCTTTTTCTCGTATTTATAGGCTCCATTTTTTTAAGTTATATACCTAGCCTATGTCACTCCGTAAACCCAGACGATTATAATGCTACGTCATACGTCACCATCCGTCAAGCCATTTGCCTTATAGCGCGTGACAAAGAAATGGACATAGGAACATACAAATAAGCAAATACAAATATACATACATCGTATGTATGTATATTTGTAACATTCAACATTCGAAAAAAATTACACTCTTTCTGACGCAGTCGAGTAAAAAGATTATTAAAACGAAAAGAAGAAAGACTATAAAGATTATTAAATACCATTAAAACTTAACCGCATATGTACATGGACAGTGACATCTAACGAGTAGGTACAGTAACAACTACAGGCTCATTTACCTACTACTTCCTTAATTTTATATAGTAATAGCTCATTTGCGGCTCTACATGTTAAACCCGTAATAGTGTAATGCATTCGTCCAACATAATTTGAGGTAAGAATAAAGCAGTATTACGTTACTGCAGATGGATAGACGGATGCGCTGGCGCCGGCGCTCACAGATGGAGCTCGTCTCCTGAAATGTGATTGTGGTGCATGTCATGAGAGGCCGCGGAAGCGATTGTAAAACAATTAAATGAAGATACTTGTTATAAGTGCACAATCTTAACAAATAAATCATCTCAAAATAATTTCCTGATAATTGGAAAAATGACATTATTTTTAGTGAAATACAAAAACAGAATCTCCTGCTACCTGTCTGTCTGTGCATTCCTCTACAAACTGCTTATATGAACTAATCTTACAATTCGCAAAGAAGCAATACATAATAACAAGTAATTTGTAAATATTTTGACTTACAAACTGCTGGTTAAGTAAATTATTTTTTTTGATGGAAATATGTAACAATTTCCATTTTTTTCTTTTTATATTGATTTTGTTAACATTATTTTACTAATATTTTACCTATGCTTTAATAGATTTTAAGGGTTTTTTTTTGAGTTAGATGTTATTTAAAAGGATTAGTAAAGTACAAAAGGATGAAATTAAATGCAGGTTTGAGTAATATTAAAATCAATAACCAACACTTGCTTGGTTCTAGATTAAATTCACGATTCAATTTATTTACGTGAATAAAAATACCCTTTTGCCTTTTACTTGAACCACACTCCTGAAACCCGATCAGCGAGGTTAGAAGGTGATCACATAACTAAAATCACTCGTGACAACTGAAATGAACTGCTAAATACAGTGTCAACACTTCATACGCTCATTAACCATCGGATCTCCTATAAATTGGCACATAAAGTTAAACCTTGTTGCGTGTACTTTACGTTCAGATTCCTTTGAATGGATTTCGTACTTACGGCGTTTGGGAGATGTAAATCAAATATAGCTTGAGGAAGGCAGGGTAACTTTATCTGCTAAAATGATAGACTGGTGCAGGATGATGTTTGTTTTCCAGAGAATCAGCATGTTTTCTATCCCGGCTGTTGACCTTTACCTTGCCTGAGTGGTTCAGACTTAAGGGTGTAATCATGGGAATATATGAACTACAAAGTATTATAGGCGATAAGTATGGACCTATATCAATCACGTTAAGTTATAGGAATAAAAGGACGTTGAAATATATATTCTTGAGCATTAATTTAGTCTTAAAAGTACGCTGATGCAAATGGGCCTAGGATGCTTCGCGTTTTTCAAAGCGAATAAGATAGCCTGAGAAGAAATGATCGCCAAACTCTTGATCTGGATTTTATTTGATCATTACTCTTACTGTACTGTAAAACTAAGATTATACTTCTTTAGTTTAACATTACAGATAAGTATCAACTTGCGTAACATGAAATTAGTTAAGAACTTAATTTTTGAAAGCATTTTTGCTAAAATGTAGAACCTAAAGTCGAAGAACATAGTTTATTTTTTTCTGTATTTCCACCCATGTGTGAAGCTGCGCTTTGAATATCTATAATTGTTAAATATAATTTCTAACCAATTTCTGTTACAAAGCATAGACAATACCATAGACTGAATACGTATATGTATAGAGCTGCTACAACGTAGCGGTAATTGACAACGGGCACAATTCCGACCGATTTAAACAAACAGTGAGAACCGCGAATTAGTTAATTAACCGTACAAACAGCAATAGCGTAACTAATCTTTACAATGGGAATTAGGATTAGCATTCAAATTGTGCAAAATCCAAACCGTAATGAAACGTCGGGCAAATTGGTGGGCGAGTAATTCCAGCAAACAGTACTAACTGGTCATCTGTTAACCCTTCGATGTTTGCGGGCCCCACCGACCCGATGAATTATTCATGACTGCGACAGCTAATTGTAATGAAATTTATGCCCCCCTCCCACTCTGCCAGGCTCACATAGCGACGTAATTGTGGTGTAATCATCTTAAAATGTCAGTGCAGTTGCATTGCAACGTTACCGTAACGCCAATTCAAGGTTGATCTATTTGTAGAAAGTTAAACGCTAATTAATAATACAATGTCTATATTTATGATATATGTTTGTCTTCATTGTGGCTTGTCTTTTAAGTTAGGTTATTTTGAACTTAAGAGTTGTATTTTGAATTGTTTCAATGAAACATTTTTTGTGCAATTTATTCGTACCAATTCTATGAACACCTTGTACGAGTTTCTATAAATATATTCCTAACCTTAGCGGGAAACATATTTTACATATTTACAACCTAATTTACTATGACTACTTCAGAACGCTACTATAATATATTTTAAAAACGTAATACGAGTATAATTAGTACGTAAGTAGATGTAATTACAATAGGTACATAAATTATATGTGAACAGCCAAATTTTACGTCAAAGATTGAGATAATAATTATTATAATATATTTTATTTATACTTGTGACAAAATATAATTAAGAAACGTTACTAATATTCTTAAATTATGTATTTCTGCAAAAATATCATCGTTAGCTGGTGGCAGAAATAGCTGCCATAACCTAATGTTTCAAACACGGCTTTTCAATCGATAATCCGAGGTTTGAATCCCAGGCACGCACGACTGATTTTTAAAATGATGTGCATATTACAAATTAATTATATTATCATTGCTTGACAGTAAAGAAAAATATGGGGAGGAAACTAACACGCCTAAGAAACTATAAATAAAACTTCTCAGTTTTGCGAAGTCTACCAACTCACATATTATGTCCAGCGCAGCAAATTATGGCCTAAAACTCATACTGAAAGGAAATCCTGAAAGGAAAACCTGAAGAAATATTTATGTTGATCATATTTTGTGGGCAAAAACAGGAAATATTTTACACCACAATTTCACGCACAACCGCCGGTAGGAAGAGACATTTGCATAGAAACTACTATTACTTCATTACTATTCAACCCGTCAGCGCCATGTAAGCCGCTCGTGCCGTCAAGCGTTAGAGAGCAAGTCTTATTATTTTATTAGTTGCCGCGCGATTTAATCACGATTGTTGGTTTTGGTAAGTTAATAAGCGGATGGGGGGTTAACTTGACGAGTAACGAGTAACTCTTTACAGTCTGTCATGCGTCTATAAATACATGAAGGATGTTTCCCTGTCTCTATTTTATACGATAGTGGTAAAAGAGATAGGTTTATGATCTATATCATTCCCTTAAGAGTAGCGTCTTCTTCTTACAAGTAGAGTCTTATGTTTTATATTTTTATACTAAAAAATAATTTATATTTTCGCAGGTGGCAGAGCAAGTAAGGTTTAATCGGGTTGTACGATCATTATATGTATTTCTAGCGTTAAGCAATTCTAATTTAAAAAAATCTAGATTCCTAGATCGGAATCCAAGGCACGCACCACAGAATTTTCTAAAATTATGTGCGTATTAGAAATTAATTATCACTGCTTTACAATGAGGGAAAACATCGTGTGAAATCTGCACACCTGAAAGTTCACCTCTAAAACAAAAAGAAAGTTCTCAAAAAACTTTTTATTATTAATTATATTGAGTCCTCCAAAATATTATTAAAAAATATATAGAAAGACCCGCGAAACTAACATTTTTAAAATATGTGTGGAGGTACCTGTCATTATATAACCCCAAAATTAATTTTCTACTGACGCAGATTAAAGATAAAGATATGGATAGGTAAAGATACTAAGCTTAAGACAGGAAATTACTCGCACCCTAAATGTGAAAGCGAAAAAACTCATCGGAGACATTTTGAAAAATCCTCAATAGACTTCTTTGGTGATCGTTACAATAGATACCGGGTGAATAGGGGTGTTGGCAGACCTTTTTTTAATACTGAAAAACAGATTTACATTTTCACTTAAATATCCCCATATTTTTGGGAATTCAACTTTATTCGTATGGAATAAGGGTTATGAAATAACATCTAGAGTGAATGGTTATGTTTGTTTGAAGCAATTTCGGGTAGAGTGGGGTGTTATCGCCGTTGTGTCCATCTATTTACTAATGACTTCCGGCGTCAGGTGGGCCCTTCCTCCCCTTTACGTTTTTTTGTTTTGTTTAACGTTAGAATGTCAAATATCGGTGGTAAATATTTTGGATAGATATGTAGCTACTTAGAAATGTTTTTATGCAACTTTAAGAAGTTATACTTATATGTTATTGTTCAGATAGATAGTAGGAACTATTTAGGAACTGTTTACCTAATGTCATTAATCAATAAAAAAGATAATTGAAAAACATATCAATTTTATTTCTTGAGTTTTGTGTTTTGCGATTACATATTATAAAATTACATTTATTTATTATCTAGATATGTCTCAAGTTCCAAATTATCTATTCTCCTGACAAAATATAAATTACCCATAATACATTAAGGTAAGCTAATTTTGTAGACATCTCTACTTTATTTCTGCAATTCCTTTCAAAGTTAACTAAGGCCTAGGTAAGATAACACAATGACCACCTAAAAAAAGTATCAAGGCATTTTTTTCTCATGTATTTACTTTAATTTTACTACACTTTAACAATAAATAAGCATATTACCTCAGAACACGATACATTACACCTATCGTCCTAGAACATGTAAAACATGTTTTTATATGATTAAGACATACTCTCACTAAAAACTAGTTATCTACTTGGTACTCCACTATAGGTTTGTGTTCTTTATTGTCTACAAGTGGCTTAGCAGGAATATCAGAATTTTGCTTTTATTCTTGTTAGCCCAAGCGAAATTAAATACATGGATTCTTCGAGAAGATTTAAGTCATTTCAAATCGCAGGTTCTACAATGCATTAACCAACCCTATATTAAAATTGAATCCTCTCCTCACGGAAAAAAAATAAAAATATTACGTCCAAATGTATTGTAATTCAATTCATATAGATAAAAAAGGAAAAAAAACATATTATAGGCATTCAACAGCAAACTATAGCGTAAACGGTATAATACATACAATAATGTTTCACATAATATAACACAACAATCTCTACATACAAATCATTCTAAATAGCACCAATTTGCTCAGGCTCAGTGTATCAATTACAGTCACGTGATGCACCAATACCGTTCATATCTCAATGCAACAGATAACAAAATTGCTTGTCACACCATAGACAAACTAGGGTATCGCTTACAGAACCTCGTATTTATGACGCGGGAAATTCTGCTCTATGGTTTAATAATAAGGATGTTTATGGAGTGCGGTTTGTTTAGAAGAAGTTGGGTATCAGTTACAGGATTGGCTGTCCCGGACCCCGCCCAATAGGGACGTGTATATTACACCGTACCTAACCTCCCACGTACATTAACATTGTGAGTACAATGTATCGTTACATCACTATGAATGGATGAGGAATGAGTGAGTGAACCGAAGAACGAGTGTTAAAAGTAGTAAAAATATATATATGTATATGAATAAAACGATGTTTTCAGAAGACAAACCAATAGAATATTAATATTTATTTTGAATAAATAGAAAAAAATATATATACCTATGTATAAATGTGGATATATTTATGAATTTTATTTTGATTTAATGCTAACAATATATCTAAGCAGAGATTGTATCCAGAATGTTTTAAAAAATTAAATTAAGAAATCACAGTCATGAGACAAATTGAAATCTTAAAATAACAAACTGGTTCAGAAGAGATGACGTTTCTGCAAATTACAATCTCAAATGAAAAGTGACTAAACACCTTAAAATGATTGTAAATATAGGTTTTATTTTTAATTTATATGTAGCATATGCAGTTTATTTGAAATTATTACCTAATTTACAAATAATGACTGAGAGTGACTGACAGAGATAGAACTCTATGTTACTTATGTCTATTAGAAAAAAATATTTATACAATACGCCTACATACCTTTTAATTTTCCCAGTCTTATGTAGTTTCTCCAAAGTTAATTATCATTTTTACAAGCAAAAATTGCTTTCCTAATTCTTCTTAAAATACTCACACTTCTTTTCTTCCTAATACTACTCACACACACAAAGTTAAAAGTAAACCTTCTTTTATTAAATATAGAATACATCTAAAATTTCTATTAAACACATTTTACTATTATGTGTCTGTTAGATAAATATGTATCTAGTATCTACCTGCGTCAAAATACTGGCCTTTTCTTATCTATGACTTATTATGACTTTTATTACCTAAAATTAATTTATCTATGATATGATATAAAAAAATAACTAGCATAAATATATGTGTGTATTGAAGGCTAATCAAAATACTTAACACGTTACACAATTATTATGCTAATCATTGATGCATCAAAAATAGTAACACGCACTGTTTATTTATATTCCGTAATTATCAAAACATTCCATTCAATTCATGATAACGTTCACCAAAATAAAACTCAAGGACCCTAATTTAAATTCAAAAAGATTCATGTTAAAAAGATGGTCCAGTTGGAATAACACAGCATCCCGGGTATTCTGTCTGTCATCCCGTTAACCATAGATAATAGCGTACGTGACCACAGACAATAGATGACCACTTCAACTCGAGTGACCGGCCAGTATCGGTGACTCAAGCCGTTTGGTCAGCTGCCGGTGTCGTCAATTAAATTAGTATGCTTTTTAATCTATGCACGTAGGCCATTTTTTCTGTATTTGGGATTTTTGAAATAAAATATGTTGAGCTGGGAAGCCAGAAGCCAAACAATCATATTTAAAAAATTGACAATATTATCAACATCCGAGCCATGAAATATTCACTGAGGGATACCATGAAGACATCTTTACCTGCCCTCGAACCGAGAGATTGAAGTATTTAAAACAATTATTGCCTGAGTAAAATTCTTGAGAAACTAATTAGAAAAAAGAGTAATTAACAAAATTTTGTTCCCATTTCATCGCTACTAGCATTTGCAAATCAAACAAGCAATATTATAAATTAATAAATTATCCGTCATCTTTATAGGAAAATGCAAATAAAACTATAGATAAAAAGATGGTATTAAATTTTTGGCACTTATTCAATACATACCTTATATTTCATTGTCACGGTAATAACTCAAACGTCGTACTTTATACTCATATATCAAAATAGCTGTACTTTTTGCTACAATAACTTAAAGTTACATACTTACAAATTTATTGAACATGGCCTAGAAATTGGCAGTTATATTTGAATTATAGCCCGACAGCTTATTTATTTGTATAGATTATCTATTTTATGTAGAGCCCCATTAAACAACAAAATACGCATGCTTAAAACATTAAAAACTAGACAACAAATTGCAATAATAAGTATTTCCTACATTATTAAAAGAGTATTTATGTTTCGCCCACCAACGTTTCCCCCAAAGCTTCATAACTCAGTAACAGGAACAGGCTATAACTAATAATGATGAGTGGGTACAATAAAGTACAAATAATGTACCGACCGCATTTAAATTAGCCTCTTCCCTTATTCGTGATGAATAAATTTGCTTGCAGACGATAAGCGTTTATAGCATGTTGGTTATGTTTCAGTCAACTGTACCGTGTATGAATACTTAAGCGAATCTGTAGATTTTACGATATAGTGCACCTTCATATATGTATGTATTACGTAAAATAAATTAAATGGACTTATTATTATTGTTGGTGGGATTGGGGACATGGTACAACAAATTCAGTTCAGCAAAGACTAACTGTTACATCTATTTGGCAATAAACGTTCATCTAAAACAATGTTGCATCAGCCTGCAATTTAAATATGTTCCTACTTATCACTATCCTTATCATCTTTCTAAGCTTTTGCCAGGTGGTAGAACCAATGTAGTTAAACCGGGGAAGTACCACCACCACACCTATCTCTAGCGTGAAACAGTTCTTGCGTTTCGGTGGAAGGGTGTGGTTGCCGGCTCACTCTTATATGAGGCGACCGTCTCAGTCCTCGGGATTAGCAACGCATCTGTGATAGACTTCATATAGAACCCCTGTTCTATATGAAGTTGCTTACAAATATCCATTGGCGGCAGTAACCACTTACCTTCAGGTGGGCCGCTTGCTTGTTTGCTACTTCATATTTATAAAAAATATTTTAAGGTAAAAAATAAATAACAAAAATAATCACCAATTAACTTTAATCAGAAAAATAGCTATGTTTTATTAACACTTAAATAACACCAGAAAATTTCAGTACATGCAAAATATTACATATTAAAATAACTTCGTGTTAATACCGTTAAAAGTAGAAATGTAGCAAGTGCTCGTCGCGAGACGCGCTCTCGACCAACGAAGCCACTCTGCAGACAGACACCTGCCCGTCACTTGTAGCACCCTACAACCCTCGCTGCGCTGCAAAGAGGATGAAATGATATTATTATGTGCTGGAAATTTTCTCTTTAAAATTGTTCTTAATAAGTAGTTTTGAAATAGCTTTAATTTTTCGGATTGACCTTCTTGCTCTAAAAAATTGTACCAAGTATAAAGTTCGTTACGTATTTTTTTTTAACTACTAGCTGTGCTCGGTGATTTCTTCCGGTAATACACAAGGAAAACACAAACAAATATAGCTTGATGTTATATAACCTATAGCATTCCATAATTAATGGACTATTCAACACAAATATATTTTTCCAATTCGAACTAGTAGTCCCTGAGATTAGTGCGTTCACCCAAATAAACTCTTTAGCTTTATAATATTATACCTATTATAATATTATATTATAGTATAGAATTTTTCTCAGTTATCACTAGTAACTTTGTCTAGTAGTTTCAATCAGTTTCAATCGCAGGACGCGACCGACTATATAATCGACAATTCGTAGAGAAGTAGGTAACAAAGAATTTTCTACGCTAAAGATCAATAAAACGTGGAAAAAATATATCTAGAAAAGTTAATCAACGATATTGTATTTTTGATTTATTAATTTACATTGCTTTTTTGACATTTTATTATCCTGTCCTACAGGATAGAAAGATAAAATATAATAGTAGAGTAAGAAAAATATTATGATTGACAACTTGTATCTCCGTAGACATATACAAAATAAAGATATTTACGTATGTTTATGAACATAACCACTTAATATCAGATGCACTTCTATACCCTATGCACATGTCTAAACCTAAGCATTTACGTATAAAAATCTTAAAAGAAGAAAATATAAGAATTGAGATTCATTGGATACACAATACGCATAACATCCCTTCATCGCAATAAAATTAAAATCAAGTTCTTAGAAGTGTTATGTAATCACGTATCCGCCCCCATATCTACAGTTCCTAGGGTAGATTGTCACGTACCAAATAGGGTGTTGGAGGGTTGGAAGGTTGGAGACGTGACGTTGCATACACACTCTATGCCTCTGAGATGTCGGATGATAGCGAGTTTGATAAGATACCAAGTAAGACTTTTTGAGGTAATTTTTTTTTTTATACTTAAACCTAACGATAAGGCATACGGGCTATCTGATGGAAAGTAGTCACCGTCGCCTATGGACATTTGCAACATCAGAGGAGTCACCAATGCATCGCCGACTTTGAAGGAGAGCTCTTTTTACGCCCCCCGGAATGCGGGAATACCTCAGGAGAAAGCTCATTCCGCATCTTGCACGTTCGTGGCAGGAAGGAAAAATGAGAAACGTATACAAGTTTTAACGTGCGGCTTCATCTGCTTTGAAGAAAAAAATACCTGAAGCTGCTACTCACAAGGACTGAGATCGTCGCGTCATACATAAGTGAGCCAGCTACCACACCCTTCCAACGAAACGCAAGAACTGCTTCACGCTAGAAATAGGTGTTAGTAGTAGGTATAAGTAGGTATAGTTCTAGGTACTATAAGTGGTATTTAAATAGCCACCAGTCTGCGATGCAAATCAGGCACATAAGTATCCCGTACATAGCCCTCGGGGACTGTCAGTTGTCATGTAAATTGTGGATGCGACACGGACACGACACGACGACGTGACGGAATTACTGATTTAACATTACGTTTTATTTTTGTGATTTTCATGTAGACAGCGTGCGTGTAGTCCACTTGATTATTAGGTTTAATTGATTCAAAGGATTGATAATCATATTTACAAAAAACTTAATTTTTTGCCGTTTTGCCATTATCTATAAATGGTACGGAACGCCTCGATCGCCAGTCCTACTGGCACTCGGCTGATCTTTGTTTATCTGTGGACATAGTTAATGTCTACATGTACATGTAGTTCTAAACAAATCATTAAGTCTTACAAAGTTTATGCAATATTCACGGAACATGCAAAGTAAGCGTAAAATTTAATATTCCTGCTAAACCAGTTGTATACCTTATCAAGGGGACTATTTCTAAGAGGTCATAGTGTAGACAGTGCATTTAACCCCAAACACGAATGGAGTCTCACTTACCGGCCACAGTATTGTCTCCTAAGGACTAAGTTGGAATGTTCCCTGGTGGTTTCCTTTACCGCACCTTTAATACGAACATACCTGCAGCATTATTAATACTGCTGCTATAGAAAACTTCCGCCTTCCACCTGCGTGGAAGGCACAAAAAAAGGAAAATTCCTCAAACCTTGTTTTTAAAAGACAAATTTGAAAGTGTATTAATTCTGGAAGTTATGTTGTGGTAGGAAAGGGGTTAGCAAACATTTTAAGGACTAACGAATTTTTACGTTTTATTCCACCAACCACCGTTATAGAACTCCTTAAGAAAACCGTAGTTACGCCTATCGTTCCAACACAGAAATACTAACCCGAGGCGACACATTAACCACAAACCCACATCAAGACACAAAGGCACCTTTCAATTTCACACCCAAAATTATATTTGAAAGCATTCGCTAATCGAATAATAGCCCGAATCCCCAAGGATGGGGATACTTATCAAATTATCGGGCATAATGGCTCAGGTACCGCGGTGTCTCGTTGCTTGTAACGCGACACGGCGGCTCCGTTTGCAATTTTAGGGCTCTTTCAACAATTTTTAAAATCCATATGAGACCATTTTATATTTTTTTTCGTATGCCTGCCATCAGTTGTATATTGTCATATAAGTACATAATAGTTAGATAGATAGATTTTTTTACCTTAAATTTAATAAAGCAGGAAGGTTCTTTAAATCCTATTACTTTTACTTTTCAATTTACTACGGAACACCGTAAAAGCGGCTCGAACTTGCTCTTTTCCAATATCAATATTTATAATTTATTTACACATCCGGAGTGAGTCTTGTAGCATATAAATAATGAGCCACATGTTAATTTTACAACGCTGATATAATTTTTCTAAAGTATCAAAATATCTATTAAAATACGTACATAAAAATCTGTCCCGAACCTAACCTACCCTAATTTGTAAAAGAAACATTTCCCCTATGTCTAACATAACTAGATTCATCAACATTTTCCTAGTTAGAATGTCAATCAGAAACACTACGAAAATAACGAAGTCGGCGCACCATTTCACAGCTTATTCCGCCTAACTGACTAACGCCTGTGAATTCCGTTTTCAAATCAGTGTTCCCCACACGTTCTAAAACGGGAAAAAAAAACAATTCGCAGATGCAATGAACGCGGGAAAGCTGACGTTATCATTTTTTACTTTTTCGCTGCATTAGTATGCTCTGCCAGTGACCGGTAACCACATTATGCATATCTACTCTGTGCGACTTTTATAAAAGAAAAGGTATTTTACATTCTAAATAACTTCATTATTAAACATGAAAACTTAATTAATTTCACCTGATAAGCGCGTCGTAGATATTACGATAGATGAAATATACCTGTAACAGAGGTATGTCATTTTTTTAAAGATTTTTGTACGCCATTTTGTATCAATTTTATTTTTTACAATTTACTTGAGTTTCCGTTTGTTTATGTAGATGTAGTAGGTATCATTACAATATTATTATACGAAATTTTTATTGTAGTATTATTTCCTTCGGCGATTTTAAAGTAGGTAAATAATGAGGTAAACCTGGCTGAAGTAATGAAACCAAAACTTCAGTAGGTACAAACCTAATCGCAATATAATATTGACGTCGTACATTTACAAAAAAAAACGTGTTAGACAACTATCAACTGGCTAAATATATTCTATATAAGCATTTTTTTTCCAATGTTGGTTAGAGTAACAGCCTGCGCAAGGGAGCCACTCGTTGCGTACTTGACTGTCTAACTTCGTTTGTTCCCTGCAAAGCTTGCTATAGAGCATTGTGGACTTGTGATCATATTTTCATAGACGTATAGACTAAACATACCTATGAATATTTTTAGTAATATCGATAGTAACAATCACAATTTAAATGCAACAGGGATAGTAGGTCCTACAGATTTTTTAGATTATAACGGTGACAGCGGCAGAATTTTCACATCTATCCTGATCTTGTTTCCATAATTGTAAGGCGTTCATGAGTAAAAAATGAATCACTGAAATCTTTTAACTCTATAGATTATCTTTTGTATGCACAGACCTAGCATTTGGCCTTATCAGTAAACGTCGATTAGGAAGAGGAAGCATTCCTTTTTAAAATAATTTAAACAGTAAACATCATAAGGCGAAAAAAAATTCCATTGTACTCATATGCCTAAATCCAATCGTTTTGATTTCTTATAGGGCGCAGAGAGCTCGCAACAGACGCAATAGCTATTACGGACCCCAACGCAGATTCATTTTAAATATTATTTAACACCAGGACTCCTTTTGTGTTCTTTTCTATGTGCAACATTATTACAATTTTAGCGGGAAAGTATTGTACTTTCGACTCTATGACTTTGCTTCATGAAAAAAAAATAGTTGACATGACGCCATCTTGTTCCACATAAGGGTGCGTTCGTAACTGTTATTGACTCGAGTTATTGAGTTATACTGAGTAGTTACTGTTACGCTTTAGAATTAAGTAGACGGTAACATTTCCATTGCGTTTAGAGGGGCTAGTAAACGTTAAAGTTATTGTTACAGGATTTTGTATTAACTCGTTGTTTAAATTCAATTACCATTACAAATGTTAAAGACATTGTAATTATGTTATTCCCGTACAAAAGCATAGCGATTTAAAAAGTAGTATAGTTTAGTTTAAAAATGAGTTGTCGTGAAAAATTTGCAGCGTTCAAATAAGAATGTGTTCATATTTTAAGATCTTGCATTACAATCGTGTTCTGCAATATTAATATCAAAACTCATATAAACCACTGATATATATTTTTTTGTTCTCGAGGGGTAAACATTCAAAAGATACGTAACGTCGTGGGAGCGATGCCAGGTTATGTGGGATTTTTACAGCACTAAACCCCCCCGGTGGCCGTCCTTAGTGCTGCGAAATGCACTCCGGGATCTCCAAAAGAACGCAGCCGGAGTTCTCTGAACGCGTTGCCCCATCGGGTTCCACCCCGGCAGGCAAGCGAGGTCCACCGCAACGCCTGATTTTTACGGCAGTATGCGACCACACATACTGCCGTCCTTCCTGGGGTCGCCTGGCTGGACGATTCGAGCTCCCACTCTTGCTGGCTCCAACCCCAGAAACCCCAGAAGTCGCCTCATACAGGCAGGGGATACCGTAGCCCTATTCTAATCCCGGAACTACAGGGATGAAACCAGCGATATAGGAATAATATTATACCGGTTACGGATACGGATATGTAATTATTTCGGGTTATCTGTTAGTTTCGGATAGTTTCGTTAACGGATATTATTTTAAGAAATTTCAAACGTCAAGTAAAAATAGGGAATAATTTTGTTTTATTTCTATACTATAATTTGCTATTATATTCAGTCATATCAGATATTATTTTAGCTACCTAATTAATGTTAAGTTTTATTTACTAATATTTAAAAAATCATGTCTAGACACATATCAGAATTTATCTGAAACATATATATCGGATACGGCTATTATAATAAAATCACGTTTTCTACACTCATAGCCCCCCCCCCCCCCCCCCCCCCAAATAATTTTTTTTTTTTTTCAAACCCCCAAAGCAACAAA
>DWNE01005100.1:0-14369 GCA_018249875.1 Cecropterus toxeus | reverse complement strand
CGGGGTTCGATTCCCGGCCAGTCAGAAATATGAATGATGAGTCTAGATTTCTGTTCTGGGTCTGAGTGTTTGTGTATTCGTGTTTGTGACTGTAGAAAGCGTCTTTTCAAAGCGTCTTTTCAAATTAGTGTGAGATTAAAATAAATATTTGTCTATATCATTGCCAACTGTATTAGCTAATCAAAATTTGCATTTCTAAAAATAATTTCATCGCAATATTTTTACTAACTGTGTATTTACCTCTATTTGCTATTTTTCAGTGCTTGCCTTTCTTATTGCTTTTTTAATTCAATGAGGCTTGACGCTTACCGTGCGGTCTATCAGATTGCGTGATCACTAACTGCAGACTATTAGTGGCCGCTAGGCGTTTGAATAAACATTTGATTGACAAAGAGTACTTTTTGTAGCTTGTTTTTGATTATAGGCTTTGCTACATTTTTGCTTTAATTAGGATGAAAAAAGTTTTTTTTTTGTCATTGTTATATTTTTATTATGTTTAAAGGTACCATCGTCACGTCTTTTTATCTTTTAGTACCAGAGTTAAGTATTGTTATATGCTGTTTTGAATGTGGTAGAGGTGAGATAATCTATGCAGTCTCCATCTTAATCTTCAGGCGGAACAACGTGACTGAGAGCAAGCACGTATTCTACTAACTCCAAGAGAATTACTAACATGTTCCTACGCCACAATCATTTGGAATTGATTAAAATTGTCCATGGGTGGCAATGACAACTTTCCATCGAGAATCGTCGTCAACCCATTACTGTCCCACTGCTGGGCACGGGTCTCAGAATGGAGTGATTTTAGGCCATAGTCCACCGCGCCGGCCAAGTGCGAATTCCTAGACTTCACACACCTTTAAGAATTCTTTTTATTTTTTAGAGAACTCTCATATGTGAAGGTTTCCTCACGATGTCTTCCTTCACCGTAAGGCAGTGATAGTTAAATTCTAATACGGGCATTATTTTATAAAAATCAATGGTGCCTGGAATTCGAACCTCGGACCATCGATTGAGAGGCCGAGTTTTTAACCATTGGGCTATCACTGCTTATCAAGCTTAGTGCACGCTAATTTACTACTTGTATTTAAAAAACATATTATATATATTACTTTAATACAATATAAGACCTATATTACTTTGTATTAAGTGACATCACCTAATTATAAAAAAGACAATCCCCCTGAATTTCGCGTCGGATCTTCACACTTAAGGTCATGTTTCGATCCAGTTGTAGTATAAGACAAAATATTATAACTGATAATTTGTTAGTGCGCCCGCAATTTCACTTCGCATAGGAGTATACACCAAGGGTGGACTTTTGGTCCGTTATACTTATCAGTTAATATTTGTTCAAGTTGTACGATTTTCCTTATTTCACTGTGGATGAAGTTTTTGTTGTCCTTTTAAATTTTAATGAGGCTTACTTTACCGTGCAGTGTATCTGATTGCGTGATTACTAACCGATGTTTGCGGTTGCGAGTTCAAGTAACTCCCTAATGGGCGGTGTTTGACTAATGAGATAGTATACGTTTCACCACTTGAGTGAGGGTGAATTGATTTCCTAGTATAAAGTAATTAAATTTCCTTTTTCCCTTGATTCTTTTCTTTTGGAGTTTCCTTACGTAATTATAATGGACTAAGCTGGTGTCCATAGTGATTCCCAGTAGGTATATATTTTTTGTATTTTGAATTTTCCAAATAAAAAACAGTTCATTATTATTTTAAAACCTATTGTTTATATTAATTATATAGCAAATATTTAATATTTTTAAATTACTTTCGTGTTCATTATGTGAATAACTTAAAGAGTCCTCATGAAAAAAATCGCTACATTTGATACAAGGTAAGATGAGAGTAATTTTCTTACGAGAGTTTCAGCGCTAAATGTACTTACAACATAGCAAAACAAGACAACAGAAAAATCGTGTACAGATTCGTCGATAAAGTTACGAAAGCAAAGTAACCGGCAGTAACTTTAGATTCCTTGTACTTGTGAACTTGTATCCCCACCAGTACGGAATAACTTTACCGACAGCAGAAATTGCCACGAATAAGTATATTTTTCGCGGGACTTCTTGAGCCGGAGTTTACGACTGCGAACATATGGAGGATAAGAAAAATATATGGAATTATAAAGCATCTCGTTGCGAGAATAACGACTAAAAACGAGGAAGACAGGTGATGGAGGTGATATTATAAAATTTTAAAACGACACACGGAGTTCTTTCGCGGTTCCCGCTGAAAGCAATGACATTCATGCTTTTGAGAATTATGCTCCTATTACGCTAAATTATTCCGGCTGCCGCGTGTGGCTAATAAAAGTTTCAAGACGGAGAATTGGCACGGTGTCGAGAGCGACGAGCCTAATCAAATATTTTTATGATCGACGCCTTTTTACGACCGGCTTGCTTGCTGAGAGGTGAGTGAATGTTCGGCCCAAGTCTAAAGAGTTTGACCGCATGAAAAAAGTGGTAAATAGAAAAGATATACTTACGATGTGTTGAGAATTGAAAAAAGGATATTTATATAAATTTAAAAATGAATATAATTTAAGATAGAAAATAACATTTGCATGATTCAAAATTACATAGATCAATCTACTCCTTTCAATGCTCATCTCCTCTGTGATTTGATTTTTACCAATGTCTATCAGTTATACTAGAGAGTTAAGTTATTCATCATTGAGTTTAGAACTGTCAAGTTAACTCAAAGTAAGCGTTCCTGATTATCTAACTCTCATGGTAAGTAGACTAAACATTTGAGTATGTGGACAGTTAACAATAAGCTCCACATATAACATTAAACACAATCGCTTCGAAATTGATTTTTTCTATTCTAAAGTCTTGGACATGCTGAACTTCTAAAGTATTATCTCAAAAACAGGTGTGACAGTACTGGCGCCACAATCGCATCTCTTAGAACGACCACTATTAATACTTTATCCGCTATATCCTATAAACTCAACCGCTATCCGCCAAGCATTATTCACAGTGACTGTTCATTTGTGTACATAATTTAGGTAAGAAAATAAACCACAGACAGACTAGACTAAAGTTCGCGTAATTATTGCAATGTGGTGATCGGTGTCTATTGTGCTGGTTTTCTCTGTTAGATTTTGTGTTTACGATTCTATTTTCATAGATTAAATTCGATTGAATGCTAGGAACAAATATTTTTTTCGATTGAATTAAATAGTTTCGTGATTTTCCCTGTTATCATACAGATATGAACAAAAATAATCACCGATATCTAGATCACTCAACGATGTCCATCCCGGACAGACGAAAGATAATAACTACGAAGTAGGCCCGTGAACTTACTACTTTCGATGCTAATTAAAATCTTGGAATTAAATACAAATATCCTGTCCACAGAAGATTCAATTTAATGTTAATAATCACTGCTTTGCACAATAATTTCTTTATAAAGAAGAAGTAGAAACTCAGTAAATATGTATATTTTTTAATATAAATTAATACTTCGGTATATACTTCGGTATAAGCGAACTAGTACTACTCGTATTTAATACCATACATTCTTATTGTTATAATTTATATACACCTCAATAAATAGTTACATTATTGGTGTATAATTATAAATTGTGTAAAACTATTGTGGTCAAGCTTACTTCGTTACACCTAAAAAATATTTTCAGAAGCATAATGTTAACAAAACAAAATATAACGCCGAGTGCCTCAAAAAGAAAAAGAACAATAAAATTTAAAACTGTCCCGAAAAACGTAATTTCCCTGGGAGTAAAGTTACGAGTTTAATAATTCGCTACCGAAATTTGGGTCAATTTACGGTATTTTAATTTTCTCCAGAAATAAAGTTATAGTAAACTAACAAAATGGCAATTAATTTGCTTAATTGTGGATGCTCCGGAATGGTGAGCGGAAATTGAAATAAAATTTTAATTATGTTAACTGCGGTATACTGCGAAGAGCAGAATTTAAGCGGTCAAGTGTGTCGGACAGAATGAAGTAAATATGCCATTCTTCAAAACACAACATTATTTTATTCGAAACATTTTTTTGTTGAAAGTGCTTTTTGTCTACGTTATATTTTAACGAATTAATTGAATTTTGATCAAAGAAGTAATAATGTGCTTATCTTTATATAGTACAAAACTAAGCTACTTTCCGATGTCTGCTTGTTGTCGATAAACGAGTAAGATTTTTGAAATGAATCTTCTTTATCGACGTATGAGAGAAATTTGCGTCACATTTTACTGTTACGCGTCACATTTTGATCTGATACGCGTGACATTTTTTTCTGTTACGTGCCATATTATTAAAAATTGCACAAAAGCTTAAATATTTATTTTTATCATGCCGCGTGGTTTTAATATTCTACGGTGGTATTTAGTGATGCTTACGAAATTTCCTGCTAGATTTAACACAAGCTAATTGCTAAGTCTTTAAATGTGCACTAGATGTCACTACTTGTCTATTAAAAATAAATAAATAAGAAAGTTTACTGTTTTTTTAAGTTTACTTTTTTTTCTTAATGGTTCATGGAGTTTTAATTATTTTTAGAAAATTCTCTCGTATAATTTTGGAAAATCAGTGGTGCCTTGGATTTGGACCTCGGACCCTCGATTGAGAGGCTGGTTTTCAAATATTAGACTATTACTACCTAAACATATTCAACTACAAATATATTATGTTTATTATTATTTAGTTTCACTTATGCCGAGTGTAATTGCACACATAGACACATTCCACATTTTTATATAGAACTATGCACCGCTATTTCATCTTTGTTAAAAAAGGTTACATAACTTTCAATTGTAAAATATATGTATGTTACGGTAGACCGCTTTTAATGAAATACAAACGGAGTGTTACTTTAAGATACGGAATGCAAATAAATGTTCAATGCATTGATATTTTAAGTATGGATTTATATATATTGTGTTCATTGTAGCCAAACTGACCTCTATTTCAATGGACAAAAATGAACTTCTAATTTTTTATTACGTCTCAGGTATGAAACCGTACTTAATGATCTTATATACCTATGTGCTGGCCGTTTTAACTGTCTTTCATGATAAACCAAAAAATTAGTAGCATTTACATTTGGATGAGTGTTAAAAATGTTTCAACATTAGGTAAAGGATTAAGGGGTTGTGAAAGGGAGAAAAAACTCCAATTTCACGGTCCTGATAAATTGGATGCGGGTGGGATTGTAGATTTTTGAACACCCTCACATTTGTTCGTCATTATCTTGGAATGGTTTATGCATTCAAAGGAAGTCACATTATACTTTTTGTTTTGTCTCAAATAACGGTAATTAACATTTGTATGATATAATATGAGACGCTATGACATGATATATTATGATACGACACATTACGATACGATACTGTACGATGCTATACGATACTGTGTACTGCTATATGATACGAGGTAAATGCTGACATACATAACAAGACACCAATGATTATAATTCTCAGAAGTGATTATAGTTTTCTATTTCTAGCGTGAAGCAGTTCTTTCATTTCGGTAGAATATGTATATGAGGCGACCATTTCAGTCCTCGGGAGTCTTTATGACGTGTTATGATACGATACAATGTTTTACCATACTCTACGGTATGAGCAAACGAGCAACCCGCCTGATGGTAAGTGGTTACTGCCGCCCATGGACATTTGTAAACAAATTCATATAAAACAGGGGTTCTGTATGAAGTCTATCACAGATGCGTTGCTACTCCCACGAACTGAGATGGTCGTCTCATATAAAAGTGAGCCGGCCACCGCACCCTTCCACCGAATCGCAAGAACTGCTTCACGCTAGAAATAGGTGTGGCTGTGGTATTTCCTCGGTCGAACTACATTGGTTCTACCACCTGGCACATATGTGGATATGATAATAAAATATTTTATAAGTTATCGGGTGACATACATAATATGAGACCAATGATTTTAGTTCTCACAAGTGGCAACACTGTCTATAGACGGTAGATCACTAACTATCAAGTAAACTGCATGCTCATTTGCTACTTTGATGTCATAAGTAAATATTAAATGGGTAAATAACAGTGGCAGATTTTTATTTGGTTGCGGTGTCAAGACACACATGCCACACCTGTTTGGTTTATACATATTAAAACGGCATTACACTAGAGTCTTCGCATTTGGCTGTGCCTGTTGTCGAATGCACTGGACGAATAACTGTACAGTACCATTAGTACGAGTTTGTCTTGTTTTTTCCAGCCAAGATTGAGTCTTGTTTCTGCCAAAAATGCCCTCTGTAAATTTTAGTTCCGAAACAAGCCGCTAGGGGCGCTGCATGTAGATGTATGGGCAGAAACAAGACTCAATCTTGTCTGGAAAAACAAGACCAACTCGTACTAATGGTACAGGTAGACGCTGCTACAGTGTGAAGAGGGACTCTTGCAAATATACGTACATATACATACACACAAACAATAGGCCTTATGACAAAAGTTCAATAATATACGAAGTACCTGATCAAAGGTTTTTCCTTCGATCCTTTTACTGCTTGATATTAGCAGTCATAACCGCTGCTATGTTGTGATTTGAGGGATGTTGTAAAAGAGTTTATCTCAGGCGTTCCAAATTCTCCATCAGGGGTAGCAAGAAATCTAAAGTTCAATGTTATCTAGGGTTGATTATAAGTGGATCGTCCATGGACGGCAGTAACCACCTACCGTTAGGTGGAACGCTTACTCGTTTGCTATTTCCATAAATAAAAAAATAACTTCATGACAAGACATTCTTACTACATAAAAGGTGTCAATTTCCTCCTTGGGTATAATAATACATCTGTGAATACATATTGTGCTTGAAACCCGTTACCTGCACTAAAGAATCGGCTCGCGACCACATTGTATTAGCATGGACGGATTCTAATAACTCTAATGAAGCCACACTAAGACTGCTTGCGATAGGCCATCGACACACTAAAAGACGATAAAACAAATACAAGATCAAAGCTGGCCAGCCGGGGATTGACCCGAGAGCCTTCTGCGTGTCAGACTGATAAATGGGGATCGCTGCCGCAGCCAAGTCGTTGTCCTGATCCTAACCCTAAGTATACTTTGCCACTTTTTAATATATATTTTTTTAATCTGATTGAAGTAGCAAACGAGCATGCAGTCCACCTCACGGACTCCTGTAAACGACTTCAAATAGAACATGGGTGCTATCTCAAGTCAATCACAGATGCGTTGCTACTCCCGAGGACTATGACGGTCGCCTCATATAAAAGTGTGCCACACCCTTCAATCGAAACGCAAAAAAATGCTTCACGCTAGAAACAGATGTGGCAGTGGTACTTCGCCTGTCGAACTACTCTGGTTCTACCACCTCCAAAAAAATCATATATTTACACACATAAATAGTCTAGAAAGTTTATTAGTTTTACTATTATCTTCATGACTAGCTATTCTTGGCTTTGCCCGCTTCGATCAGGTTCACAACGGTCATGAGAATCCCATATGTTAATCCAAATATATCCATAAATTTTCTGTATGCCCAATTTCAGCAAAATCTAACCGTAATTTTCGAGAGAGTAACATACGCGTATACTTGCTCACAAATTTTCGCATTTATAGTATTAGTTACATTAGATACAAATATCCCTTTAGTCTACATTACAAGTACGTATATTGCACGTATTTACATGTTTTGATAAATTCAACGTTATTGCTCGCTAAAGCTAACACGATTCAGTACTTAAATACTTTCCGGTGAAATATTTTCCTGTGTATATTGTATATCCGGAATATCCGTGTACCGTTTGCTACGTGCCATCTGCCCGGGCAGAAGGATCGTCTGTGTACACAACGTGTGATTCATCCCGTGTGTACACACCTTTACATCGAGTTTGTAAACTGTAATTGATTTGTTTTATTTTCTTTTCTAATACGTTTCAGAATACCTAGATCCATAATACGTGCTCCGCTTATGTAGTTTTCTAAGCGTGTTTAATATATAAACAATTAGCAATATTAAGGTAAGTACGGGTGGTTTTCATTTGAAATGTATTGTCTACATCGATGGCTACAAGAATTTATTATGAAAAGAAAATCGGACTGGTCAAACTGATATTAACAGAAAGGTATATTTTCAGTAATAATATAATTTATGATAAGTAATAATATAATCTAGGAGTTTGTGTTAAAATGTTATGGTCTCTGACATTAAAGTGTTATTATAGTATAGTTATCTATTTTCCAGCTTTCAAAATTATGTGCGCATTAGAATTTAGTTGTCACTAATTCACGGCGAAGATAAACATCGTGACGAAACATACACACTGAGAGTTCTTTATAAAAATTCTCACATGTGTAGTGTAATAATTCGCACTGGCGACAGTGCGGGCCAGAAAGTGTCTTAATCTGAGAGAAGACACGAGTCCAGAAATGGGAATAATGAGTTAATGACAATAATGTTGGTAACAGTAGGTATTAGAAATATTTACATATCCCCGGATACGATTTAAAATAACGTTTTATTATAAATTAATATAAATAATCTTTGTAATTCCCGAACACTTCTAGATTCTGGGACAAATCTGTGAAATAATCGTGATTCAAAATCAAGGTCGAAATGAAGTCAATGGCCGTACCAACAACGCTTCTTACGAAATCAATGCCGTGATATTTTACGGTATATTGTTGTAAGCACAATATGAAATATTGCTGAAAATTGATTAAGTATTGTGTCATATTTTACTTGTTTGTGCTCTTTATCATTTTAAATGTTTTATATTGTGAAATATAACACTATCACTATATTTTTTTGTGCTTTTTATCATTTATAATGTTTTATATTTAAATTTTAACCCTATTACCAAATAACATTAAGATCTTTCCAGAATTTGGCTGTAGAGGTGTTGCTATGCCTAAGAACTTTTAGACTACCACTATAAGTACTTGTTATTAGTGCATTAAAAGATTCTTTATCACCCACTTCAAACCAAAACCTATCATGATTAACATTGCTATTATGAGGCGAGTAGCGGTGGTGCTTACCATCACGTTAGCAGTGGCTATTTACCATCATATCGACGTGCTCGTTTTTATCATCTACATTGCAAAGAAACAAAAAATCCATAAGTGTATGATACTTTATCACACTAATGTGTTAATTCAGTAAAAAATGCGTCCTAAAACTTATTTCCTAAAACAAAACATATGGACTGCATGTTCGTTTGCCACATATTTTTGTAAAACAAAATCAATTAGGTTAAAAATTTAATATTTATCATTATAAATATGCTTTAATTATACTGTAATTCTATGATTTCGATTTAGCATGATTTCGTATTATTAAATAAGGTAAATGTAGGTGAAGTACCTATGAGGTTTAGACTTTTGACTCAAAGATCAGCAATCTTTCACTTAGAAGCCCGGAGTTGCAAGAAACTCTAGACAGCTGACGTCCGGTAAGATTTATGTGTCCGGAAGGCGCTTTAACTTTGTTGTTAGTAAGCACATGTGAGTTAGCAATAGTGTGGAAAGCTGTATTATAGGAAATTAAAGTGATATTTTAGGTTTTGTATACATATGAGAATATTATAATTAATTCCATCCCGATTAGACTCTTATTCATAGCCACAAGTGCATTTTATGCAATTAAGATTTCTGTTCTGGGTAACCATTGCACTTATGTCACTGTTGCACTTATGTCACTGGAAAAAGTGGGTCTTTGGGTGTAGAGTTATTTCTATATTTTTTTTGAGAATTTGGTTTTTTGAAACCTGTTTATTCATTGAAATATTTAATACTGAAATGTAAAACTAAATCTCTTTCTAACTTAAAGGCAAGTCTATCTACAGTTTTTTAATCAAAGCTTTCGTCAATATTGTCAGGCTCTTCGCCTCGTTTAAACGTCATTTTAATGTCAATCCGTCTTATCATTTGATCTCCAGTTTGTCAAAGAGATTCCTTCATTTTCGTTGCTTACGTATTCGTCGTTTGAAGTTTTATTTTCCATATTATCTGAGGGCTCTCTTGATCAGCCAGAGGGAATTGCAGACGGGTTGATTTGTGATGTTGTTTTTTAGGTTTTTTTATTTTTCATCCGATTCCGATACTCTAAATTAAATCAATTTTTGTATAGTAAATACTTTCAGATGTGTAGTAATTTATAGACTCCTTAAATAAATAATCAATATGATTGATTTCCTTGTTCGGTGCTGGCGGATGTTGAAGTTGCGAAAGTGGTATTAAACATTACGCTCATAATAAAACTTCCACTAAATTTTCAGTGACAGCGACGCATTTGTGATGGGTCTGAGGTTAGAAAGTTTTATTTTCGATTTAAATTACATTACCACCTACTTTACTTTCAAATGCCTTTACACTATAGCTGCTAGATTCCAGTTAGATATTTTTTATTAGATTGAAGTAGCAAACGAGCATGCAGTCCGCCTAATGGTAAGTGGTTACTGACGCTTATAGACATCTGTAAGCAACTTCATATAGAACAGGGATTCTATCTAAAATCGATCACAGATGCATTGCTTATCCCAAGGACTAAGATGGTCGTTTTATATATCGAATAACGAGAACTGGTTCACGCTAGAAATAGATATGGGGGTGATACCTCCCCGTTCAATCTACACTGGTTCAACCAAGGTTTGTATGATAGCGATACCAATAAATCTGCAACCCAATTCTCAAGAGCAGCGAAGCGTTTTGGTCTACGGTCTTATTAGGACCGCTTACCAATATCCATTGATGGAGACCACCTAAAATTACATGAGAACTTCTTATGTCCTATTTTTACAATGTAAAATAAATAAAATCTTTTTTACGCCTGTTCAAATAGTAGAATAGGAAGTTGTCACGGCAACTGCCATTATATTTATTAGTACTGCTATTTCTGTTCCATTAAGCGCCAGCTGAAAATTTGTTCGAACTGGTGTTTTTACTCCGGTCTTACCACAGACTCAAATAAACGTTAGAAACGTCGTCAATATTACCCGTTATTTTAATTACTGCTTGGTACCATTTTTTTAAACCTGAAGGGCCTTTGGATAATCACTAAGTGCTATTTAGTAATACAAAAAAATAATTTCATATGAACCGGTTTTCATAGTAGTACGTAATATACGCATTGCGTCTAAATGTGATTTTTCCTAAGAAATTAATACTTAACTATTAAGGCAAATTATAAAAAAAATCGGTCAAGTGCGAGTCGGACGCGCGCATGAAGGGTTCCGCACCATTATCTATAATATTGAGCAAAAAACACGTTTAATGTATGGGGTCCCACCTTAATATATATGTATATATTTAATTTTTAGTATTTGTTATTATAGCGGCAGCGGAAATACATCATTTGTGAAAATTTCAGCTTTCTAGCTATCACGGTTTATGAGATACAGTCTGGTGACAGACAGACAGACAGACAGACAGACAGCGGAGTCTTAGTAATAGGGTTCCGTTTTACCTTTTGGGTACGGAACCCTAAAAAGTGTGTAGCGGAATTGTCCGCACGATCTGCACGTACTGATGTCAATTTGGGAAACGTAAGATTGCGCTTGATTGAGTGCTTAGATTGTGTTACGGTATGATGTTTCATACCCTCATTTCTCCAAGTACATAGCTCTATGGTCGTTCGCTTCTAGCACTGTGGTATTTTAAAGCTAATAACCCCGCGTTTGGTACTTAGCAAGGTGCTGTAGCTAACGAGGTTTTTACTGCGACTTCAGTACGTTTTAAAATAAATGCATCTTCGTTGTTAGCTTTAGCTTCTTAACTTCTTTTCGCTTCTGCTTTAGTGAAAATTGAGAACTTAAAACGAATTTACAAATGTGTATTACCTCGTTGAACAGCTGTTGGCATCTAAATAGGTATAACCTTTTTTGAAGATTTCAAATGTTAAGTACATCGAATAACTATTGTAGTTAGTTGCCACTCGTGTTGGACTACAAGGGCTTGAGTTCTTCATTGTTCACAACTCGAGCGAGCAGCAATATCAGATTTCACATTTACTCTTGTAAGTCCCGAGCTTGAAAACATCTTAAGTGAAATTTCGTAGGATAGTCGGGAATCCGATATGAAAATCTATTTACAACACCCCCACATAAAGGCAATAAAAGTATTCAGTGATAAAGTGAAAAGACTAAACGACTAAAAGGTAAAAAATTTATTTAACTAAATTAATACGTAAACCTAAAAATGCCCTGTTGGATGACTTAAAGCCTGTAGGGTGTTCCATGACACTGAGGATTTGCTATCGTATGATAACAACCAAAACCGCAATATAATGTGCTTTATGAAAGACGGAAGCACGCAAGTAATTCTAGCGATCACCCTAGCCGTTTCTTATCGGTTTTCATTAGCACTACTCCCTTTCTCCCTGTTTTTCCCGTGGATGTCGTAGGAGGCACTTAGACAAAACGCTGAAGATGGGTTTCTACCCATTCGCATCGTACTGTGTAACCAATGCACATGCCAGTAATTGAGGATATTAGGAGAATATACAGTGAAATCTATATCTAACAGTAGACCTCATACGGCAAATAAAATCTTCTTGATATCTTCCAAAGACAGAGAAACCTACATTGGGCCATAAATACGCTTATTCCTAGTATTATTCGTAAGTCTCTGATAAACAGTGACCTGTTAATGCCAGAAGCACGACAGCTTTGCGCTACTTCTGTGAAAGCGTTCTCAGATTAACTTAGTTACCGGATTTTCTTACAACAGCACAATTTTCTTTAAGTCTCGATGACTGCCTGTGATGTTTATTCGTATTGCTGTTTTTTCTGTAACCTGAGCTCAAACTACGGTATTTTAAATCTTAGTGCCTGGTTCTTTGCTGAATTTGCTGTTTTTTGTATGCTGTTTTGGGACGGTTAAGGATTTAAGAAAGCTCACCTATTCCGTTTCGTTTTACTTATTTTAATCTTTGTGATATTTCTTTCTGTTTTCTTTTAGTCTATTTCATAAAAACACATTTCTTGATAGTTGTTTTTGGATTGCTTTAGAGGTAGTGCTTTGAGTTTTTAGTTTTATTATCGTGGTTTCAGTGTCCCAATAACTCGACTTGACGACCCGCGTGGTGGAGCGGTTACCATACCGGTCTGATGCGCAGTGGGTCCAGGGTTCGATTCCCGGCCAGATAGAAATATGAATGATGAGTTTAGATTTCTATTCTGAGTCTGGGTGTTTCCATGTCGTCTTTGTGTGCCCATGGCACCCACGACCCAGGAGAAAATCCTAGTGTGGTAGTCTGGTAGTAGTTACCAACTATCGTAGTTTTCAGGTACCTATACGGTGGATCTATGATCGGTTTCAGGTAAAACGCGTATCCTATATTATGGAGTTCGTTATGCCCATACCCATGCAGTGTAAATATCATCAGATGGGCTGCAGGTCCGTTTGCTACGTAGAAGTTAAAGTAATTTATACAAAGTACAGTTCAAAATGCCCGTTTCCTTAAACCACAGAGACCATAAAGTGAGTATCGAATTACATTATACTTAACGTTCGAGACGCCCGAGGACTAATCGGTTTAGTTCAAAACTTTATCTTCTGTGCATATTATAGACAGGATGAGTGGAAGTTTCAAATTCTTAGGATGAAGTTTATCGATTTAATAATTGTTTTTCATATGTTATTATACGGGAGGGGGGGATGATTTAGGTTGTCCGACTCTCCCCACCTTCTTGAAATTAAAACAAGAAGAGCATTTTTATTTTTTATCGCTTTTTTGCCGGTCGCCGCAGTTAGATTTCTCAACCTCTGTGAACAAAGCTATAGTTTAAACGTCATTCAATATATTTAAAATTTAATTGTATTAATAATAAATTAATATAAAAAGTTTATTACTTATTTCTACAAATTAAGCTCTTTCACTTGATACCCGTGTTGGTGGGTTGGACAAAAGTATGTATTCCGCCATTTTGTTCCGGCCGTTTTCTAATTACAACAATATTGATAACATATAATTGCATCGTCTTCAGAACTTAATGTGTGTTCCAAATTTCAACTCAATCGGATAATGAGAAGTGAGTTAAATTCAGCTTCCAGGATTTGACCCAAACATACATACAAACATTGCAAGTTAAATAAAAGCTTTTAATAATAATAATAAATGGTAGTTTATTCGATACGTGGTAATCACTAATAATTATATTGGATAAAGTGTCAAACTCCATATTGAATAGGCTTTCAGATAGAAACTAATTACAAATTAATGCAAGTACGGCTACGTAGAGCCTTATATATATAGTATTTATCTACGACGCCTACAATCAATTTTCAATAATGTTGAAAGCGTACCAAAGGTCATTGTTGCATACCTTGATCCTTTCAGCTGCCCTATAGGGACTTATAAAAGGGAAGTGAGACAAGCGATCGCCGAAATTAAATAGTTT
>DWNE01005099.1:0-14370 GCA_018249875.1 Cecropterus toxeus | reverse complement strand
GGGACCCACTGCGCGTCACACCGTTATGTTGCCCGCCCCGCCACGCGTGTAACATGTATTAAAATAATTTTTACTTTTTTCGTAGCATTGAAGTCGGTTGTATTTTTTGTTAAAAAGTTTACTTCTTTTATCAGAATATAGTAGCAAACGAGCATGCAGTCTGCCTTCAGATCGTGATTACTGCCGCCCATGGATATGTGTAAGACAACTTAATACAGAATAGGGATTCTATCAAATAAAATACTCGTATGCTCTCCCTTTAATCCTTGACGGAAACAGAGTAATGAATATTCTTATATGTCAGAACGTAAAATTTGAATCTAATATTTTTACCTGACTGCGACGAAAGGTTTTTCGAGCGTATGTATGTATGTGTGTATGTTGTTTTTATATGTATATACCTAACGATAAGGCAGACGAACTGTGGTTGTTGGAAAGTAGTCACCGTCGCCTATGGACATTTGCGACGCCAAAGGAGTCACCAATGCTTCGCCGGCTTGTTTGTTTGTGTGTATGTCTTTGCGCGCTACAGCCCAAACGGCTTGACAGATTCTGACGTATGACATATTATATTTTTACTTGACTATTTTGTCAAAAACTGTTACCGAATGACTGGTACTGAATGATAATGCTATGGAACCCTTCGCCTGCCGACTAGCACTTGGCCGGCTTTTTAAAAAAAATATTTTTTAATTATAAAATTAATAAACAATATAAATTGAAATATATATATATATATATATCAGAAGCTACTTAGGTACCATCAGAGGGACTGCATGCTCGCTTGCTGCTTAAGTTATAAAAAAATGGGATAATCGCAGCGTAAAGTTTAATAAAAATAAGAGTAATTATAATAATTTATAAAAATAAGTGAAGTGGGTAATGTTTGGCCGTTGAGCCGACCATTCCAGATGAGATTTATCGATGGACAGTTTAAGTTTCGTACCGCACTGCGCCAGCCGTGGCCATAGGGATTAGCCACTGAATTATCGATAAAAAGTGTTATTGTTGTTGTCATATTTGGAAATGGACTCGTACCTGAGGAAGGTCACGCTATACGCTATCTATTTTTCCAGTTTTTTCAGGGGGGGGGGGGGGAAAACATAAAAGATACCGGCCCCCTTTCCCTTGCGTGGTGCCCTTGTGGTGCTACGACCACTTGTAGCTTTAATTCAAACGCCTCGTTCAAGTGTCTTTTATTAACGTCTTTCAAAGCAGAGCAACAGCAGAACCACCCATTTGTAAAGAAACCCCTCTTATATCAGACATAGTTAGCAGTAGTGTCGGCGGAATCCCACCACGAAGGGTTTTTCAACCTTTCTATTCCATACTTCCATACAAAACTACAGATTACGGAGTAAAAGTCAAATAGCTCCATTTCTACTTGCCTTTGTGTTCGTACAATATTTACGACACAAGAAGTCTTATGGGGATGTGCATTATTGTTTAACACCATTCAAATTTAATATACTTGTTGTTCCAAAATGACGCCATTTCTATTTACCTCTCGCTCGTTATTGTAATATTAGAATGAGAGAGATATAAAATAATCATTCATACATTTAAAATCTTGCTTACATTATTACTCTACGAAAAAGTGAAGCTACAAAATAGTAACTACTAGATCATTTAAATTTAGTATTTTAATTATAAATGGGGGCATTTCATCTAGCCTCTTGCTCGTTTTATAATATTAAAAAAAAGATAAACAATAATTCATAGACAAAAAAATCTTGTGTGTAAATTACATAATAGTGGAAAACAAAATGTAAAAACAAATAAAGACGTTTTGAAAAATTCTCAGTTCACGAAATAAAAGAAATAAAAGGTATAAATAATAGCGAAGATTAAAACCTACTCATACGTCGAACTATTCAGTATTTTGAATAGTAAAAACTAAATACAGCGCTACAAACTCCAAACGGCCAAAAATAGTTACAATACATGCAAATGTTGACTAAAAGTTAGGGCTTTGTAAAACTTCGTCTATGGATCTGAATTCAATGAATTTTGAAAACGAGTGTATTAAATGAAGAGAAAACTAACTCTAACTAAGCTTGTTAGATTTTTAACTAACGGTTTTGTTTAACAAATATAATTTTGCACGTTAAACCGGTGGACTAAGAACTTGATTAATTGCGAAGCATACATTTTTAGCAGATTCCGTCAGAAGGAGAGTAATACTTTTTTAGCGTACGCATGTTTGTATGTATGTATGTTCATTTTTTGGCACATGCTACAAACGGCTTGACGGATTGTGAAATATTACATATGATAAAAATCGTCTTATTTTTTTAGCAGGTTGCCATAAGCTATACTATATAATGGCGCCTGTGAATAAATAAATAAATCGGCAAGTGCGAGTCGGACTCGCAGGCGAAGGGTTCCGTAGCATTATCATTTACAAATTTTGAAGAGAAAATATAGCTGTGTTGTAAAAATAAAAAAATAAGTTGAACAGTTTTCCGACTACCAACATAAGTTTGTTTTCCATAGTGTTTGTATGAATTACAAACTTATGTTATTCGGTCTTGGAAAAAGTGCTGTATCTCAAAAACTGTCAACCATATCTTGTTCAAACCAATTTTCGTTGAAAGTTTTCCTTAACATCTACAACATAATTATGTTTTATCCAGATTTTTAACTTTTAGTTCCGATTTTTGCCATTTGGTTACGGGACCCTAAAAAGGGGCAAAAAACACGACTTTGAAAGTCATGAAAATTTGACTATAAAACAAAAGCTACTAAGCAAACGTTTAGAAATGTACACTTTTATGTTACTATGTTAACGTTAACTCCTAAAAAGCGTTTAATATATAAATTATCATAACAACAACACATCCGACCGCAAATTTCAGATTTTACAGTCGGGATTAACGGGATTTCATACAAAATCGTTTTCCATTCTATAATTATTTTCATTAAATATGATTCGATTTCGTACGATATTTCTTTCCCATCCCTAGTCGAAGCCAGCCGTCGACAATATCGGGTAAACCCGTTTTGTTTCTCTTACTATATTTTCAGCTCGTCAACTCTAACACTTTTACGACACTCAGTAATATGAATTTCCACCCGAATATAATATTCCTAGAGTATTTTTTTGGAATAGCAAACGTGCGTGTAGACTATCTAATGGAGTATCTTATTTTGCTGTCGTTTGTAGCCGTCTTTTTCATAGCTGTACTTAACGAAGGCAGATGGACCACATGTTTTTATTTATTAACATGAAGTAGCAAACCAGCAAGCAGCCCACCTTCATATAGAACAGGGGTTCTGTATGTAGTCGATGACAGATGCGTTGCCATTTCCGAGGACTGAGATGGTCGCCTCATATAAAAGTGAGCCGGCAACCACACCCTTCCACCGAAACGCAAGAACTGCTTCAAGCTAGAAATAGTTGTGGCGGTTGTACTTCCCCGGTCGAACTACATTGGTTCTACCACCTGGCAAAATGATGATGATGGAAAGTAGTCTCCACTATTATAGCCTATATACATTTGCAACACCAGAGGAGTCGCTAAATATATTTAAAAATATGTTTAGATCCAGCGTGAGTAATAGTAACAGGCAATTTGTAACTGCCTATTACTGGCACTCATGCCGGTAACAGGCAGTTTTAAAGGTGCTTGAACCCTCAATGGTTCGACTCTGGAAGCATCACAGCCAAACTATTTCTTTTTTGTTTTCGAGATAGACCTTCAATACGCACTCGACGCCGTGAGAGCAGTGCCGGTTATCTGAGCTTGTTACCGCTTTAAAACCCCACCGTTGGCCGTCGTCAGCGCTTTGTGGAGATCTCCGGGATTTCCAACGGAACGCAACCCCCTCTTTCTGGCTCTTTCCTAGTGAGCATTAGCGCTCACCGTATCTTCTGCTATCTACAACGGCATGAGACCACACATGCCACCATCCTTCCCGGGGTCGCTTGGCTGATCGGTTCAAGCTCCTACTCTTGCCAATATCAACCCCGGAAGCCCTCTTTGACACAGGCAGGGGACACCGTAGCCTTATTCTGGTCCCGGTACTACAGGGACACATCACTGGCACACCTATTTCTTCATGATAACAGCAGTGTTATGCACTTCTGTAGTCTGGTCTGAAGCGTGTGATATGGGAGATATACCTATCCGTGTTTCTCTTAGTCCTCAGGAGTAACACACCTGTAACCTCAGGTAAGACTTATTTTATCAGGAGTTGATTTAAGATGTCCATAGAAGGTAGTTGCTAACTTTCCAGGTGGTAGAACCAATGTAGTTCGACCAGGGAAGTACCATCGCCACACCTATTTCTAGCGTGAAGCAGTTCTTGCGTTTCGGACTTTCGGAGGAGGGGTATGGTTGCCGGCTCACTTTTATATAAGGCGATCATATCAGTCCTCGGGAGTAGCAACGCATCTGTGATAGACTTGAAGAAATGACTCAGTAGGCCTGTACAGTAGAGACATAAAATATTATATTATCGTAAGAAGTATTTATTTACTTTTATGCTAACGTATTAAATATTAACACTTCGTAACAGTTTATAAAGCCGCAAACTTCATTAAAAGTTGAACAACTGAGGAATTTTTAAACGAAAAAGTAGATAACGTGAAACAATTTGCTACTTTCGAAATAGTTTTGCGCGCAACCGCTGTGGAGTTAGATTTAATATTAAACCATAAAAGTTTAAAAACACTAACATATAAGTAGGTATTTTAAATAAATTCGTGATAGCGTACAAGCTTGAAAGTGATAGAAGCCAGGTAGTCGAACTACACTGGTTTTACCAGGTAGAACCAGTGTAGTTCGACCGGGGAGGTGCTACCGCCATGCCTTTCTAGAGCGAAGCATTTCTTTCGTTTTGATGGAAGGATGCCAGTTCACGGTTATGTAAGGATATCTTAGTTCTCTGGATAAGCAATGCACCTGTGATCGCCTGCAGATACCCCTGTATGAAGTTGCTTACAGATCTCCATGGGCAGTAGCCATTTATCAGGTGGACTGAATGCTCGTTTGATACTTCATTGTTATAAAATGGTACACTATACGGTCAGTGCCAGTCATGGGCTTTTGTAATCGACCCTAGATAGGATAGGATAGGAAGAAAAAAATAAACAGGGTTAGCAACACATCCTTGGCTAAAGTCAGCCAAGGATGTGTTGCTAACCCTGAGCACTTAGTTGTAACCAGGAATGTTATAGGATCTGTAACCGAAACTATCGGATATCCTAAAGAAAAAAATATCCGAAATAGTAACCGTATCCGATATAAAGGTTACGGTTAGTTTTGGGTTCGTTTTGGGACTTTCATTAAGTTTTATAAAATAACACAGGAATGCCTTAAAATATTATATCCGTAACCGAAAATATCCTAAACTAATAGATAATCCGAAATAATTATAATAACCAAAACTGCTGTAATATTATTCCTGCATTCGTAGCCGTAACGAGCTCCGAAACTTCATATCCAGAACCTCCCTGATTGTAACCATACTCTTTTTTTTGACGACAAAATGGGCATAAATTAGCTGTCACTTTGTCGCTAAAGTATCCAGTGGACAGTAATAGATAACAATAGAGTTGAAGGTAACTTACTTACGCTATAGAATCAGCGTTCGTATGTAAAATGAATAATTCCGATTTGCATACATCTGCACGTAGAATCCAATTAGTTAGAAGCTCGGATTTCCGTACTGCAAGCGTATCGGAATATTATATGAACCGCATGTAGGTAGCTGAAAGGCTGGACGCACGCGAGACGTTTCTGATGCGGTTATGTCGAACGCTTAAACAGTGTAATGTTACAATATTAGAGGTACGTCGAATTGACGACTAATTTTGCGGCGCGGTCACCATACCAGTATGACACGCAGTTTTAGGCTCTATCCTCGGCCAGGCAGATATTGAATGATTGATTTAGATTTCAGTTCCAGTGCTAAGTGTTTGTGTGTTTGTCTTTCCGTGTATACATAGCACCCACGATACAGGAGACATTTATGTGTGCAGAAACTGTTATTATTATGACTAAATTGGCAGTTAATTACTTAAGAAAATTTAATGCCGTCGAAACAATCCAGGGTTTAAAAGGCCAATATTCAAATAGCCTTATGCAAATATTACTTTTTGAAAATATTAAACATGACTTTTGTGTTACATGCATTTTATGCATACTATAAAGCTTAAAGTATCAGAACGATATATTTCTATGCCTTTAATATGAGTGCGAATTTAGCAATTCTATAATTTCTTTTGAAAGACATCAATACGTTTACATAACCGTCAATATAAATAATCAAACATTGAAATATATCATAAGCATCTACAGGAAATTAATCGTACGAAAAACCGCCACGTGTGTAAGCAACTTAAATGTTTCACATAGCTTCACGGACGTAGAATATGTTTCACGTCCGTCCTCTATGTACATATCTTCGTATTCAACTTCGCTTTTGCTTAATCTGTGCATATAGTAAAATGATAGCTCTGCGTATATCTTTGTATTTATTTGCAAAAAAATATTTGACGACTTAGAATAAGAAATAATACACTTTCTTTGTATTCTGCGTTTCGTAGCATACCAAAGCTACTGAATTTAATATAAAAGATTGAAAATATATTTATAGTATACAAGATTTTTAAAATCGAGTGATCAGCGGAGCATAGCTATTATATACTAAATCTAATACTTTCAATAAGGCTTTAATTTATGCATGTAAGCAGGACATCCTATTTAATCTTGCTTGTAAATGTGGATGATGTGAATCAGTTTATCATTAAAGTTTGTCCAAAAATATATTTATTACCAAGAAAGTAAGATACGATAAAAATCCTATTTTTGAAGAATTTTCAAAGACATTTTCATTTTTAGACAGTAAACTATACATTTTTATGTTTTGGCATCATGCACACAATATAAAAGAAATATTTAATCGTAATAGGTATTTACAACTCACAGACATTTGTTACATGTATTTGTATGTCAACGTTACGTCTACAAATACATGTAACAAATGTAAAAAAATAATAAAAATTAAGTGTAAGTTTGATAGAGACGTACACATTACTAAGAATACAACCTATTTTTGCGCAAGTTACTTAAAAACACAAAGGTCACGAAAAAAGTTGTAAAAATAACAGCGCGACATATTTTACGACGACAATAAGGCCTAATTTAAAAATTGCTTCTCGCCGCAACCCAACTTAATATTTCAGCGGACGCCTAACAAATGCTTTCCGCTACCCTCGTAAAACCTGGCGAAATTCGCGCCTACAATTCCGTGGAGGCTATTCAAAGGATTCCTCCAATCCCTCGGATTCCACGAGTCCCTCATTAAAATACTATCTTTCCTTTTCCAGAAAAATCTAATAAGAATGGCGGGATCCAGGGAAAAGCTTTTGTACGAGAGACGGCCTGATCTTGAATATGAGTACGACCGGCGGCGGAGACAGGTCGATCGATACGACACCAATCGGTCAGAGCCCAACCGTTTTCGGTCAGAACGCTTCGAACGATACGATCCGCCGCGGAGAAAAAACGGGTACGTTTACGAAGATATTTATTCAGATTTCGACGAAGCTCAAGGTCGACTGTCCTTATTCAGACCAATTAGACCAGAATACCTTAATTTACCCACAAGTTACGACACGAAATACAATTCTCTACCTAGAACGTACTATTACAACGAGGATAGAACTTACAGAAGGTACAAAAAAGATTATTACGACTTCAGAATTGATGCTGAGAAGCGCAGGCCGCGGGAGTCTTATGAGATTTATTCGAACGAACGTATTGAAATTAAGCGAAAACAAGAAATTTATGAACGGAAACCAATTGCGAATTTGAACATTCTTCCAAAACCGATGACAATGACAGACAAACCGAAGAACGTAGCTGTTTGTAAACCTCTACGCTTAACAGAAAAGAATGCTCGGTATTGGACAACGGATATTCCAGAAAAAGACAAAAGACCAAAACGAGAAGAACCGAAGAAGAACGTGAAATTCTCAGAAGTCTCTGGTTGCAGGAAAATGGTAGTTGACGATCCCGTTTGTGGTAGAAAAGTAGTAGCTGTCCGCGAGTTAGAGGTTTCCTTAGACCAGATGATTCAAAATGGGTATTTCGAGAAGCATAACATACCGATATTGAGGCAGGAAGTGAAAGAGGAGGTACCGAAGGCCGTGCCAAACGGGAAGTGCTTATCAGGCTGTGAGACGCCGGCGCCTCGCAGATCTCGACATTTACCGCAGGTTAGTGGCTTCTATGTTCAAGTATTTACGCATATACCTAACATTGTTAAGTAAAGTTGCGATAACGATAGCAATTTATTGCAACTTTTTTCAATTCTGTGCAAAGCTTATTATGGTGTTAGAATGAATGTAATTCTGTCGGGGAGTTACGCACCAACACACCAATATGTAGCGTGGAGTAGTCCTTGCATTTCGGTGGACGGATGTGGTTGTCGGTTTATTTTAATACTGATTCGATTTTTTTTAAGTTTTCACTACTCTTCGTAGTTCTCATGACTGCCTCCGACTTTTATTTTATTTGAATCACAATATTTTACTACGAAGTAGGGATGCGACTTGGCTGGGTAAAACTCGATTTTATAATAATCGATTTTTTAAGTTAATTAAATAATCGATTTTCCAAAAATCGATGTTTTTGGAAAAAAATAATCGATTTTTGTTTCTAATTTTCACGACCAAAAAAAAACGGCAATATGGACAATATTATGTAACTTGACGACTAAACAATAAAAAAACGACATAAATTAGGGAAAAAAATCGAAAAAAAATATCGAAATAAATAAAAATCCATTAATTTAAAATCGATTATTTATGGTCAAGAAATCGATTTCTAAAAATCGATTATTCTAAAAAAATAATCCCTATTTGAATCTTACACAAGAGGTTCGCTATATGACAATATATTTTAACGGTCACACATATGAAAATGAGCCGTCATATTGTATTAATAAACATCAATTCACTAAGACATGGATGTCGTGGAACACTGAAAACAATATTGTCCAAACCATCAACGAAGTTATTATATTACAAAAATATTTATATCTCATTCTCATACTTCTACCCATATCAGTAAGGACCCCACCGAAAAAACAGGGTCACGTAAATCTATATGCGTGTACTTTGCATAAAGGTCTCGGTAAGTGATTCTGTAGCGTATACCGTTGAATATTATCAAGCATCTAATTTTTCTTACGGCCATATTTCGCGCGGTTACCTGCTCTACGCGAAACATTAAAATATGGAGATTAAAAGTATGTAAAATGAATATTGTTCGACCAAGAAGGTTCCATGCATGTGCAGCGTGAAGCAGTTCTTGCGTTTCAGTAGAAGGGTATGGTAGCCGGCTCACTTATATATGAGGCGACCATCTCAGTTCTCGGTTGTAGCAAAGTGTTTTTAATTGGTTTAAGATAAATTTTTGACGACCCGCGTGGCCGAGCGGTCACCATACCCGCCTGACACGCAGTGGGTCCCGGGTTCGATCCCCGATCAGACAGAAATTTGAATGATGAATTTAGATTTCAGTTCTGGGTCTGGGTGTTTGTGTGTCCGTCTTTGTGTGTCCATGGCACCCACGACACAGGAAAAAATACTACTGTGGGGCTATGAGTGTAGAAAGCCTTTGAAGCGTTTATTGTAAAACCCCTGTTCTATATGAAGTTGCTTACAGATGTCCTTGGAGCGCAGCGACCACGTACCCTTAGGTGAACGGTATGCTCGTTTGCTACTTCATTCTTGCAAAAAATGCACAGATTATTGTTCGTACCATTCCATCACTAGTTCTCTCGTACGCTTAATCCATTCGCCAAATTAAACAATCGAGAACTGGATTGAACAAATGTTGAGCGATCAAGCGATTCTGTGCCCAATTAACCTTGTGATTGGCGCGAATTTTGTATGGCATCGCACCCCCGGCAAGTCTCCCGGAGCTAATTGAACAATGTATGCAAATTCGTGTGACCGCGGATTTATCTGCGATTAAAACGATTCCGTGTGGAACGTGCTTTATACGTATGCACTTTTGTGCGTGGCGTTTTTTGAAAAGCAACTTTATTAGAATCGTTGTCATTTGAAACTCGATTAAACCAAAATGCGTGACGAAAGCAATTGTCGCCGTTACAACTAGATGGCGCTGAATCCCTTTCTGAATCACGCTAAAGATTTAAATTCATAGCGTGTATTAGAGCTAGTTAGAGAAAGTTTGATAACTGCTACATAAGACGACCGAATATTGGCTGCAATTATTATTTTAGAAGCTTTTTTATCAATTTTTGACTGCATGTCATAAACGAGTGACTTCTGTTTCGCAAACAAAATAAGATGGCAAGGATAATAAAAAAAATGTACGAATATGAGTTGCAATTATTAATTACTCTATTATTCTTTATTTTCGATGGCATTTCACAAACGAGTGTTTTCATTTCACAAACGAAATAAGATCGCACGCGTAAGAAGAAATAAAATGTCCAAATATGAATTGCAATTATTACTTTATTTAGTACTATTTATTCTCGACGGCATGTCACAAACGAGTGAATTTCATTTAGTATACAAAATAAGATCGCACGCGTAACAAACGTATCATTTTACATCCGCAACACTTTCGTTGAACTCGGTGGAGCGTTTCGATTTCTGCACGCCATTTCCGATGACAGACGTGTGGGCAATGAAAGTGAATATTTTTATTTATGATGAAATTGAAGTTGCAAAGGCAAGTAGTCTCTGCGTCCATGGACAGCTTTATTTGCCTAAGATAGGATTAAAATTTTACCCAAAGTCGGAAATAATGTTGCCTACTTCTGAGGTCAACTCCATGTAAAACTGGAATTCTACCTGAAGACGATCACAAAAAATTGTATGTTCTGCCAGTTTTCGGTCAGTCCGGAAAAAAACTCTTTAAAAAAAAATTAATACATAATTATACACAAATTAACTACACATATAATAAAATACACAATATGCATTAAATAATTGATAATATTCTAAGTTTTGTAATATTTAATCATGTGAAAAGCTCGATTTATTGAATTGTACATATATATCACACTACTAAAATATCATTATAATGTCTTCAATGACAAAACGTTGACAAAATTATCTTTCGTACAACAACTTTTGACATCAGTGATGAACACTATCTTTCGTTTCTACGATAAAACCCTCTAGTAATTGTTTTCATGGAGCATGAAGGGGAAACCATTACTGTTAACGATAGTATCAAATGGCCGATTACTTCCGCTTGTTTATGTTAAAACGAATTAATACGACAACTGACGACTTAATTCCGAATGGAACCCCTTTTATATGTGCAGACATTGAACGTGGTACTATTATGGTTCGACTCCGGAAGCACTACCACGACTCCAACTTCGGACTAATAACAGAAGTGTTATGCATTATTGTTTACTGGTCTAAAGGATGTGGTAAAGGAGATCTTAGACAGATAAAGGAATAATAACCGAGGCGTTCCAACTTAGCCTTCAGGAGTAACAACATGTTAAAGAAATCGCGTATGTGTTCGTATGTGTACGTGTATAAAAATTGTTGTATGAGAGCCCCAATAAATATTTATTTTTGGTATTTGTTGTTATAGCGGCAACAGAACAACATCATCTGTGAAAATTTCAATTTTGTAGCTATCACGATTCATGTGATATATCCTGGTGACAGACAGACCGACAGACGGACAGCGGAGTCTAGTTTTAGGGTTCCGTTATCACCATTTCGGTACGGCAGCGTAAAAAATGAAATGTAACGTGGTGAGATGGTTTAATATGGTGATGAAGTGCGTGACAACTTTGAATTGTGGGTAGGTGATATGATTGACACACGCCGGAGTCATTAGTAGTGTAAAAAAAACGATTGTTGATTTAAGTTATTTCTCGCATTAGAATAAAATATAAACTATAGTCTATTTTATTGTAAAGCGTTAATATGTCCTACGATAACGTCATAAAATGATTTCGATCTAAATTTTTATAATTATATAGACTACCCACATATAGGTTAGGTTAAGTTAGACGCGTCGGAAAGATTTCGTCGAACTCTGTAATATATCTGAGATCTATCACTGGAATAACAATGTCCCATTATACAGTCGACTTTATTGTCATTTTATCTACCGTTCCGCAGAAAGGCCGAGTTTATTCTCGATAGGGCCCCATTTTATCGGTATTTTTTATAGTTTGCTGGACTTTTTTTGGTTATCATCAGATTTATTACAAGGAATAAACAAGTAGGTTCACTCTCGGTTTTCGGCGTGGCGTTTTTATTTCAAAACCACCCTAGAAGTTAAAATTTTAACATTCGGTATAAAGTTAGGTTTTCACCCATTATGGCCCACTGCTAGGCACAGGTCTTCTCTCAAAACGGAAGAGTTTTGGGCCATAGTCCATCCCGCTGGCCAAGTGCGAATTAGTAGACAATGTCAAGAGATATGGACTGTACTATACTATACAGGCAATTAAAAAAATGTAAGGCCACTTGCTGCTCTTGTACTGGTACCTTCAATACAAAATATCAATACAAAAGAGCGAACCTGTCTCCAGAGACACACAGACAGTTTCTGGTTCGGTCTTCGGTGCAGCAAATGTCTAATTTAATTGGAATATTGTGTTTTGTCTGCGTTTGTTTGTATTTGTATTAAGTGCATGTATGGCACTCACGATACCTAATTTTTTTTATCAGATTGTAGTGACAAACGATCGTGTAGCACCTGAGCAGTGGTGACTGCCGCCCAACGACATCTGTAAGCAACTTCCTATAGTTAAAACAAGGATTCTGTCTGAAGTCGATCACAGATACATTGCCACTCCCGAGGACTAAAAACGGTCATATACAAGTGAGTTGACAATAACATCCTTCCAACAAAAGCCACAAATTGCTTCACACTAGAAATGGTGTGGCCTTCCTGGTCGAACCAAACTGGTTCTCCCACCTGTCTGCAGCGTACCCTTGTGTATGTGCAATAAGTGTAAAGTGTTTTTTTAAATATTGATATCATATCGTAAAAACAATAAATTTTATACGTTTATATTATAAGTTTATTTATACGAAAATGCGAGTAACTATCTATCGGCAATATTTTTACTTTCCGTTAGTGTAAACCTTTTTCTGCTAAAGTTAAATTTATGGACCCCGAGAAATAGTGAAATGTAAGATTACAAGAAGCCGGGTATACCTTTTTGCAAATAAAACAGCGTCGATAAGGCAACTTTTTGGATGTTTGAAAACACATAAATAACGTGCTTTTTGACCTCTGTGATAGGGAGTCTAGTCCATCTTAAACTCGGGGTCGAACTGGGTGTGTCGATTGGATATATAATATACCATTTTGGTGCCTTATAATATTATTTTGTGTTGTTTTTTTATGAGATTGAGGTAGAAAATTAGATCAGGTTAACCACAGATGCGTTGTCTACCCCCTGAGGACTAAGATGGTGTTCCATCTCGAGTGTGTTACAAATAAGATTAGCGTCACGCGTTGCTACTACCCCTGAGGACTAAGATGGAACGCCTCGAGTGTGTTACAAATAAGATTAGAGTCATGCGTTGCTACTACCCCTGAGGACTAAGATGGAACGCCTCGAATGGGGTATTGGGATGCTTATTAAGCAGAAATAGGAATGACGGTGGTTCCTTCGGAGTCAGGGCTAAGAGACGCCTAGAATGTGTTATTTGGGTGCTTTTATTAGGCAGAGATAGATGAGGTGGTGGTGTTTTTGGATTCGAACCGGAAATAGTTCTCCCGTCGTAATCATTTCCAACTTTTGTATAATAAAAATTATACAAGTTTTTTTTTCATAAAAATCTTGTCAATATTATATGGTCACTCTAAAGTAAAAATATATTGAAGTATATTGAAACTATTGTAGAACTTATAAAAACGACTACATACTTAAATTTCTACAATATTTATTTATAAAGTATCAACAAATCGAAGAAACGAGGAAGCTTCTTCGTTTAGTATTCGTTTCATAGGTCCAATAAGGTACGTGGATCAATACGGGCTAGTCTAGGCAGCAACGACAAATATTTGCTACCGATCTGGGTTTATTAAATCGGGGGCATAAAACGAGATATGTATCGTGAGTAAACACCGGCGGTTGGCCTAGTATTTGTTGAGATTTCGTCCTTAAGCCGGGCACTGACTGGGGCGGTGACATGTAATATGACAGTGGAATTTGATTGCGAACGCTGTTACCTGGTTAGTATGGCCATGGTAATAGTATTATACGGTATTCTATCTTCATACAAACGCACGGAACGCAAGTTATACTTACGCGCCTCGATTTCGGTACGCACTCGGTACGCGAACATCACGAATGTGCCGTAGTGACGAGCGGGCGATATTAAAGTTT
>DWNE01005098.1:0-14370 GCA_018249875.1 Cecropterus toxeus | reverse complement strand
GTTCTATATGAAGTTGCTTACAAATGTCCATGGCGGCAGTAACCACTTACCATCAGGTGGGCTGCTTGCTCGTTTGCATATCATATTTATAAAAAAAAGTGTACAGTCACTAGCTCTCAAAGACACTACATACAAGAGTATAACATTCCAGCCACGTGAGACTACTAAACAACGAAGAGTATAAATACTAGTACTACTATATAATAGTATAGTATATTATAGTAGAACATTATTTAGCCCGCAGTGCGCCAAACGACGGTGATCACTTTCCACGAACGAACCCATCTGTTTTCCTTCCTCGCCGCGCTATTAATTAATTATGTTTACTTGTAAACGTGTAATTATGCTGTATAAGAGTAAGTATGGATTAATTTTAGCGTATATTTCACTTTAATGAAGGTTTACTCGTTGATTATGCTTCCTTATTTTAATTCTTAAGAATGTGAAGTATCACCAAGCTATTGTAGATTTGACACAAATATTGTTGAAGTAAAACTTCTTTACAATCGTTTGATTTGAAACTTAATGAAACTAAAATGCGTCACGATGTAGAAACAAACATATAAATACAATTAAATCGGTGAGAGAATGTATTAAATACTATTTTATATCCCTGGTCTCTCTTTTGTGCAATGCTTCTCTTAATATAAATTATTTTATTATTTAATATTATTAAATTCCACTTCTGATTGTAATATATTGTAAATCTGTAATTGTGTGTGACCTTCGACCAAATTTTGATCGAAGTGTGTGACTCTGTAGTTCTGTAAGTCTTTTTTAAAGCAAAATTGAAGTAGTATGCTACTTCAATTTTCAAGCATGTAGCAACTTCATATACCACAGGGGTTCTATTTGAAGCCAATCATATTCTCGAGGACTAACATGCGTAATACGTAAGTAAGCTGACAATCACTCCTTTACACCGAAACGCAAAAATAATTTTATGCTTGAAATATGTGAGGCGATAGAACTTCCGTAGTCATGTCATATTTTATCTGCATCCTTGTAATATCGGTAATAAATAAGTATTGGATCTTTGTGGCGTAGGTTATGAACCTTCAATACATAAGTATTGAAGGTTCATAGCACATACCTACCAAAAGCAAAAGTTCGGTCTTTAGCAGAGAAACCTAGTAAAGGCATTACCTAACAATCATGGTACTGCTTATTGCACTTATTCTTCAAAAGTTATCTTTATTACTTAATAGTTTAGTAAATATTGAATAGGTTTTAATTGAATAAGTACAGTGTAATCAATGAGATAAGCAAATAAGTTTGGCAACTGAAATTACACAGTTATTAAAAATCTGAAATGATCATAAATTAAATTTTGACCAATCCAATTAACAAGAGTAAACTAACGGTGTCGGTCTCGATAATCAATGGCCTTGTTAGTAGTTTGAAAGACAGGTGGTGATTACGGCGGTTAATAATTATTATCGGCGTGTTCAAGAGAAGAAAACTATGGGATTTGTTTAACCACGACCAACAAACGAATTAAGCGAATAATGCAGTAAATGTGATTCTTACGTGTATTCTGTGAAATGGTTATGTAATTGGGGTTCTTGGGTAATGCGTGTTGATTTTTTTTAACCACCCATTTTGTAGATCATTTGGTAGATCCCTGTATCTCCAGAGGTACCATCGACATACCAATTTCTGTCTAATAATAACAGTGTTAAACTTTGCTTCATTTTGAATTGAAAGATGTGTTAAGGGGCACATTTATCTGAGACGCTCCAAGTTAGTCCTCAATGGTAACAATGCATCAAAAGTTTAAATCGATCAAGAGTTGATCACTAGTGGCATTGTCCACTTACTATGTTTAGACGGCATGTTTGTTTTCAATTTACATACCTATATCATTTTAAAATGCAATGTCTTTAAATTATCTAGGCATGTAGGTCTTTAAATTATCTTCTACCAATTCGCACTTGGCCAGCGCGGTGGACTATGGCCTAAAACTCTCTCCTTCTGAGAGAAAACCCGTGCCCAGCAGTGGGACAATAGTGGGTTGGCGAGACGAATGTCTTTAAATATGAACCTTAATACTATCGCTTGTAAAAGGCAAAAAAAATGTATGCTGTTCATATCATAAAAAATAGCTCATCTTTATCGATCGTGGTCAGACCTGAAACTGTACAATCTTGTTAGGAAAAGTGATAAGTCCGGTCCAGATCAGCATCGAAAGGGAAAACGATTATTGAATTATGATACCGTCTTTTGATAGTATTTTATGATAGTAATTGGGATTACACGTGCTTCGTTACGGCTTGAATTATAATGCTTTATTGTTATGATTGGAAACTTCAACTTGGAATTATGATTATATCTCATTTTTATACTAATATATATTTTTTATACTTAAACTTAACGATGAGGCATATGGACCACCTGATGGAAAGTAGTCACCGTCGCCTATGGACATTTGCAACACCAGAGGAGTCACCAATGCATCGCCGGCTTTGAAGGAGAGCTCTTTTTACACCCCTTTTGAAGAACCCCCTGCGGGAATACCTCAGGAGGAAGCTCATTGTGGAATGATGTGGATCTTGCACTATATTAGGATAATGAGGTAAAGGAAAACGGTAGGTAAATAAGATATAGAGAACGTTGTTAAAAAGTTAGTTATTTTCAAATATCTTGCATAAATTAATCTGGAACATGTCATAAAGAAGAGCGGCCCAGAAGTGAGATATAAAAATGGTATATAGGTATGAATTATTTATTTTAACACGTTAATTGTTCTTTCTTTGTTTTATTAATCTAATTATAAGAACTTAAGTATTAACGCTAATTGGCAGACAAGGGATAATAATGCCGGGGAAGAAACTTTAAATTATTCACTGGAGTTCCTAATTTAGATAACTCCGAAAAAGTTTTTTTAAAATCGTCTCTCATGGGATTTAATTATAGTAATCGTAAAAGTTTTAAGTAATTTAATTGTAGTAGTAAGTAGGTAGACACCTACTATGAAAGCTTCTATTCTACAAACAAACAATACAAAAGCTCAATCTTAACATATGGATATCACTCATATTTTTGCCTTATGCCGGCGTTAGGTTCTACTGTGTTCTGCTATGAAGGGTGTGGTAAGAGAGACATACATTTCCGAGGTTTTTTTTTATAAATATTATATAGCAAACGAGCAAACAGCCCACCTGATGGTAATTGGTTACTTCCGTCCATGAAAATTTGTAAGCAACTTCATATAGAACAGGGGTTCTATATGAAGTCTATCACAGATGCGTTGCAACTCCTGAGCACTGAGATGGTCGCCTCTTATAAAAGTGAGCCGGCAACCACACCTTTCAACCGAAACACAAGAACTGCTTCACGCTAGGAATAGGTGTGACGAAGGTACTTCCCCGGTCGAGCTACATTGGTTCTACCAGCTGGTGTTAAAATTTAGTCCTCAAGAGTAGCAAAACATGTCTCGCCGACCTTAGGTAAGATTCATCTTATCTGGAGTTAATTGCAAATATTCAGGACGACAGCGTCCACTTACCGCGCTAGTACACGTTAGATATTTTGATAAGACAAAAAAATGTCTTTAAATATGACCCTTTAATAACATATCCCAAAAAATCACAAGGCATTCCCAACGCCTTCGTTTCGTAACTCGGTATCCAAAAAACATTTTAATTCCTAAACAATACCAATGCCATACTAATTAAACAATGTAACTCGTTCACATCACACATTAGCGATACGTAATAAAATTCTTAGAGCGGAACTAACTTTCAACGTTAACCTTTCACTGTCGCACCTAAGGCGTCTCCGTAATGACGAACCGCGACCCCACGACCCGTAATATATGAGCATACAATACAAACAACTTTTTCTATCCCAAGTAGCTCTTAAACTTTTGCATGGGCGCGTTTCCGACTGCGTCTAAAATGGGTAATGTTTTTCGAGCGAATGTATATTTGTTTGTATGTATGTCCATTTTTTGGCATGTGCTATTTTTTGACGTATCGTGACGCATGAAATATCATTAGAATCGTCTTAGTTTGGAAAGCGACACATGTAGGCTATATAATTTTACAAAAATGGCGACTACAAATAGAGGTAAAAAAGGGGAAAAGAACGTCTTTTTACGATCACGACAATAAGTGTTTCAAATGAAAGCTTTTATGTCATAAAGTTCTTGACAATAGTGTCTTGTGCTCTTCTGTGATCACAGATAGATCAAGCAGGAATAAAGGGATTTCGTTTTTGCTTTTGATATTTCACTGATTCAATAGTTTAGCCTTAAATATGTAAGAAAATATGAAAAAAATAAGTATAGGCAAGTAGAAGACTATAATAAACGTATAATACTTTAAGCACACTAAGAAAGAAAAATAATAAGATACAATACAATATGTATTACGAAAACGCTGAGAAAATATACATTGTAATATATATTTTGCTTTATCGGGCAATTGATGGACACCGATCCCTACATTCGATAAATGGTAACTCGAAATTTACAACCATCATTTGCAATGGATCGTACGATCAGAAGCGGCGTCATAAATCGGTAAGCGAGGGCAATAAAAATGGAAACCATTGATGTTTCTTCATATATGCAGTGGTCTTTAGGACCAGGGGTATAAGTCTGAAAGTTGACGATTAAGTGTGAAAGTAGGGATGGACTAACTGGAATTATTCGAATAAGTCGACTTACTAACTCGAATCCAGATTGGTGATAAACTCACTAAAATACGAATTACATAAATGCGAAGAACGAAGTTATTTAGTCATACATAATTATTATGCGCTTTTCAATCCGACCTACCGCTGTCGATAGAAAATATCCAATAGGTGCCTAAAGTGTTTGACGTGGAGAGGCAAATATTTGCCATATAATACTAACTAAACCTGGACATGCATAATAGAGGACGTTAAAACTGTTCTTCATTTCAAAAAATTCTATAGAATTTCTGTAAAAAATTAAAGTGAAACCAATTGTTCTTATACTTTTAACCGATAATAGCGTTAATTCGAGTCAAAATCAATGCTAATTCATATCTTACTTCTACTAATTTATTCGGAATCGGTACATCACTACTAAAACTTCTCCATTAGTCTTCGTTATAACTGCAATGCACGCGAGCAATCGATTTGGTTTGCGATAACCATCTGCCGAATGCAACCGAATCCATTATGTTTCGCGAATGAATCCACTGTGCTTCGATGAAAATTCACGTGTGCTTTGTACCTAAGGGCTTACGATTAAAAATCGTCTGTCAAGTTAAGTCTTAATATTGTTATAGCTTGAGGGTACAAAAAATGAACGGACATATTAAAATAAGTAAGAAAATCACAGGCATTAATTATTTAAAGCGTTTAATTATTTAACACGAAATATATTTTGCGATATTGATTTTGAATCATCGAGTTTGTTCGATTGTGGTACCATTTAATCATTTGGCAGTCAGGGAAGAATACAAATTACTCAAGATGACTATACATTTTATTTTACAATACGATAAATTAGTATATAAAAGGTATACCAAGGTTTAAACTGATAATTTCCTTTGTACAATACGTCGATAAACCAAAAAAATCTGGAAATTACAAGAAGACAATAAGAGATGTCTACAAGACAAGACAACACGACAGACGTAATCACGTTCTTGAACATCTGCCAGAACTTTTAGAATTAACAGGTTCTACCTGACGTCAATTACGGATACGTTGCCACTCTGAGAATAAGGGTGGAAGCCCCATATTTAAGTCAGATATAAAGATACGCTTAAACTGCTTCTACTAGAAATAGGTATGGCAATAGTACCACCCTGATCGATCCAAACTAGTTCTACAACCTTACAAAGCCTGAAGGTTAAACCCGTAAACCCTAAATAACGAGAAAGTACATTATCTATTAACATACTAGACGCGCTATTCATTTTCACTTACACTCCGACAACAGTACAAGACAAATCGTTCACATTAAACAATAACAACATTATACATAATACGTCATAATGCACGGAGGACAGGTCTTTGATAGAAAGCGCAGGCAAGTCACGACATGCCAGAGGAAAATCGCACCATAAATTACTGCGCATAATTGCACACAATCGGGAACTGTGACATCATTAAATGCCTTTATAATTTCAGAGTAAAGCGTGGAAGCTAATCATGCGTTCGGATTCCGAGGCTACGGAGGCTGATGTATGAAATTCTTGGGTACTATTTTTGTTTAATGTAGAAGTAGCAAACGAGTATGCAGTCCACCAGATGGTAAGTGGTCACTGTCGCCCATGAACATCTGTAATCAATCTATAGTAATATTATAAAGCAGTAGAATTTGTTTGGTTGAACGGGCTAATTCCAGGAACTACTGGTTCGAATTGAAAAAATCTTTTATATATAACATATATGTTTGTTTGTTCTTTCTGTCTTACCTTAGGTTTGCACCAGAGGCGTTGCTACATCTGAGGACCAAGTTGCAACGCCTCGGGTAGGTACGCCTCCCTTATCACACCCTTCATACCATAAAACGGCAGTGATTAATACTGTTGTTATTAGATTAGACAGAAATAAGAGAAATCAATAACAAGAATTGAGCGAAATAACCAAAATTGAGGCAACCACGTACAGGATGGAAGACAATGCGGTCAAACTTCGAAGAAAAATTCACCAATAATAATACAAAACATGTCAGTGTCAATAAAATCATTTTAAAGCGACAACAAGGTATCATACAAAAATTAAATTAATTTAAAAGAAAGAAAGCGCAGAAGAAAGAAGATTGTGAAGATCGTACTTATTCGATAACTAACGTTACGAAGTTATAAACTACGAAAATAACCTTGCAAAACAAAAACATGTTTGTCCAAAAAAAAACATTTAATGTTGTAATACTGTTGTGTTAATTGTTAATTAATTAGTGTTAATCGCGTCTTAAAACGAAATTAACTGACCAATTTTCAATCTTTTTAAATAATGACTACGCTTGCCAATGAACCGAAATGGTTACATTTGTAACACTTGATTAAAGAAAGGTGAGTCATTTACGGCGTCCTTGACCAATGTAATCTCATTTACACTCATTCGATATCAGTATATTTTAAATTTAAGTGCAATATTTACACACAAATATTTGTAATACGAGACAAATATGAACGTAATAAGTGTTATTTGTTATTACATTAATATTTGTTATGTAACATTTATTTGTATTTTGTACATTATTATATTTCGTGTTTGTTGTATGATATTTACATTTCTACATACATTTCTATTTATACTTGATACGTTAATCTCTGAACTATTAAATGTAAAGACATAACTGTCCAACGAAATAAGTTAAGAATTTTTTCAGACTTTAAACAGTTATGAACTTATAAGACTTATATCAAGAAACTTAAAAACTTATAAGGGGTTATCCTTAAATTTTGCCACACGAAAATGGGGAGGATGGGGCAATGAAGTGTCACATGGTGTGACAAGGGGTGAGGAGTTCTATATTTCATGTCATCACATTTTAAATATTATTTTGTAAGAATTGAAATCTCATTTATAATTCGAGAACTACTGTTTTAATTTGATATTTTCTATGTCAAAGTAACAAAATGTGACATCATACTAGGGAGGGGGTCTCACAAATGTGACCAGCTGAGACAAGGATTGGGGAGGTGTGAAACGGTCGGGAAATTCCTGTGACGTAATTTATGGATGTTCTCTAATAGGGATTCGCTAACAAATTAGGAATATCAATCACCTAATTAAACTCATCCGAATTCAACTGAATCAAATCTGACAATTTAAGTAGCAAATGACCGGTATGAACGGTTTTATCATACATATGGCTTAAATCTTCAGATTAAAGCCAATACTGGACTTATGAGAGCTTATATATCTAGCTGAATCTTTCTATTTCGTGTAGCGAGTTTGAAGCTAATTTCCAAACGTAAAAATGAGTATTTATTTATTTATTTATTGTCAGTTAGAACGAATTAATCCAATTGCACTAATTACGAAACATATACAAAGAAAACCATAGGCGTACATTAAATTGAAATACAACAATTATAATGACAGAAATAAAGATAGTTTTGAAAACAAACAAAAATAATGATAATAAAATTCCTTATATAGCTGTATACGAAAGATTCTATAGAATTAATGCATACTTCAATCTTATAAAAAATAGCCGTCACGGGACGCCTAGCAGATGTGAAACATCGTGTTCGTGTAAGTGCATAATGAAAATAACGCCACGTACGAACTGTTCACCACACTAAGTAGTTTAGTTCCGAAAAAGTATAACAGATGGGACACAAAAAAAATACATCACTAGTAGGCCAACAATTAGGTTTACCTACACCCTTAGATGTTTCACATCAAAAATATATAGCATGTTTTAAAGTTATATGAGAGGGTGATGACTGATGAACCACACTTATCGTCTTCAATTAACACACCCCAATGCAAGGTTAGATCAGGTCAAATTGATTAAAACAGATTTAAACTTTTCGCTTTAGTTATTACAAAACCGCAGATTCTATGTAAGATAATCACCATCTTATCTAAAGATTGACAAACAATGGCTGAACTGCCAATAATTTCGACAATTGTTATAATTAGGGATGTCACTGATTTTGTTTATGTAATGTGTCATGTTTCTCTAAATGCTGCAATAAAATAAGAAAACTTCAGGTTTTTTAAATATATAAACTAATAGAAAGATATTTCATTAACAGTTTAATATTTTGTGTTGGTAAATTGAATAGATTGTTCGATCTCAATGTATGCATATTAAATTAAAGCTTGAATTTTCAATGTTAATATTTTATTGTCGTGAAAATAAAATATATGTATCTTTTGCACATAAATTAATTTAAATTAAAACTAATGTTATAAATATTTGTGAGGATATATGTGTTTGTATTTTTGCACAAAAAAATACTGGTCGGATTCCGCTGAAATTTAGATTAACGCATGAGATGGTCATTACAGCGATACAAGTGACCGCAGCGAGCGGAGTCACGTGAAAAGGCTAGTTTTATTATAATTGCAAGATTTAAATCTTTTTAAATTGACAACCCTAGCTGTAACCACAAAGCAAACGAACTAATGATTGGCGAATTATATTCATTGTTGAATCACGGAATATCATTTATCGAATTTAATTTGGGACACTACAAAAGTTATGAAGTCAAAACAAACAGTTTTATTGTAATCAAATATTTGGCAATGACAATTATTATTATTGTGAAAATATCTCTTTTATTAATTCCGCGCACAATGAAAATGGGCTATTATTAAACAGCATGTTGAAAGTAACCCATAATTGTTACTGATTTGTGATTTAATAACATTTGTGGCAGTTTTAATCGTTAATCTGATCCAATTGTAACTCGAATCAGCAATGATCTATATACATAATTTTATTACATTTAGTCATAATAAACCGCAGTTCAGTATGACTGTTTTCTTCTATCTCTATTCTTCTTTAAAGACAATTGTCGGCTTTTATCAATTTTATTAATTACTTTGAGTGGCTAATGATTTTAATGTCCTTAAAGCTAATGATGTTCCAAAGTGTAGAATGTAGTCCATCAGGCATTATATTTAGTAACCTCAATATATTTACAGTTGAAAGACTATTAGTATTCAATAACACAAATTAAAAGTAAATTGAAATTCAATTTTCAGAATCATACTCGAATAGACATATTTTGAAAAATATGAATGAACTATGCAATTCATTCAATGTTTCCGCAACGCGTAATTTAACTTCTACTAAATTCATTATAAAAGACACGTCTTGTCATAATTTAAGACATAGAATACAAAATCAAAGTTTACATCAATTATAATAAAAACAAATAAAGTAATCGTTGTACAAAACAAAAAGCGCTTTATAAAAGTAACACGTAACAAATTTCAACAAGTTTGCAACTATAGTTACGGAATATTAATTTATCTAATATATTAGTACAATAACTTGATTGACAGGATATCAATACAATCAATGTACACTTTTCACTCACTTAGACACGCCTAATCGTTGATTACCTGTAAAAAAATAAACACAAGGTTAGATATTTCAGAAAGAAAATTAATACAAATTTCAAAACTTTATGTAACTTATTCTTAAAGTTAAGTAAGCCTCATTTGCCATAAAATAAATTAAATTACTGTTTGTTTGCTAATAGGCTCTTTAATTAAATATTACATCAGAAACGGATTACACAAATACTGAAGCAAAATAATTTTATTTTTCTATAAGTATTTTTTTAACGCAGAGAAATCCTCGTCATCATCTTCTTCTTGGGGGTGCAGAAAGGGTATGTGCTCCGCACCCGTCCTCTGGACGTACGTTACGTTCCAGCTACGATGTGAGAGGGCGGGACTCCACTCAGAGGATTTACTTTAAGGATGTGTCTTTTGAAAATTATAAAGTTAACGCTATTTGCGTTTCAGACATAAAATATTTCTTGATTTATCTATGATTGATACGTCGTAAAGAATTCCGCATGTGTTGGTGTTTTTTTTATATATAACATTTAAGCAGCAAATACTATGCTACTACTAGCTAACATACATATATGGATTTCAATTGTCCGAAATAAAGAATTATAATAATAATAATTATTAAATATGCAGTTTATGCCATAGTTTTGAAGAGTTAAATGTTACACAATCCTTCTAAATAGTACTAAAGAAGAAAAAGAAGAATAAATGTAGGAATCGCGTCAGACGGCGAACTCTCGCATCGGAGGCCATGACCTTCTCTGGGGCACTGAGGATTAGTAACGGATTAGTAGTAAATCGCACTTTTGTTAGTCAAATTATTCGCATACTAAGACGCAGCAGATTGTGAAAAGTCGAAATGACTTTGTATTCTAATAACGAATGATAAAAGTACTATCAACTTGCTTTAACGAACAATAGTTACGTGTTGCAGCAATGTGAATGACATGGACATTGTTAGATATTCCCATGCACCGGCAACCCCGTGTGAAAAGCTTAGTATTGTTGTTTTAACTGATGCATAATAGATCCGATTGCAACTGCCAAGTCTATCATGCAACGGCTAAGCTCCGATTTATGTTGAAATTATTTAATTTTATGATCCTTTTTCCGAGTTTTGGCTAGTTTAGAGACCAATGTTTTTTTTACTGCTGATGTAAATTATGTTCAGCAGGGTTTCCATTATTTGATTCTAGTTTTAAATATTTTTGAAAAATTAAATTATTTTGCACGCCTAACGCCTATCATAGGGATAAATAAATGAATCTTGCTAAAACAAGTAGTTTTCAAGCGTTACTGAATTCAACATTCGGTCTTGCACCTGTTTAACTTTGATTTTCTTACAGACAGTATTAGTTAGTTTAGTAATTTAAACTGGTGTTACGTTAACCTATGAAAATAAGTGAATTACTTACTTGTAAATCAATGGAAATAATCTAGTACACCATATGCTTATTATATTACATACGTTACTTCTATGATAATAATAATTATGCTGCTAATAAATATTCTATAAATATTTTAAGCGACTACCTGTAGCCGTTAATAATATCAAGCAAAAAAAAACCAGACGAATTGAGTACCTTCTCCTTTTAGAAGTCGGTCGGTTCTTATATGGGCTCCCATATACTCTTACATATTTATTTTATTTAGTTTTAAGTATTAGTTATTATATCAAGCAGAAATACTTTATTTCACAGTTCATGGGATACAGCCTGGTGACAGTCAGACATAAGGAGAGACAGACGGCGGAGTTTTAGAAAGAAGCTTCTGTTATTACCTTTTGTGTACCCTAAAAACTAAAACGGCACGACTATACTTTTACATACTACCTGAGACTATTACAACACACTCATTGTCCGATTTACGCTGCGATATATAGCATAACATACTCGTAATATCATAGCTCAACATAGTCATCAGTTCCTATTAACTGTAGGTGGTGAACTGACATAATGTTTCTGTGGCATTAAACGTTAAATAACTTTAGCCGATCACGATCTTTGCAAATTGTTGTAAGTTCCCAATAAAGGGAATATAAAATGTAATGAGCGGAAAATTATATGAAAGTTGTGTCGTAACTCTTAACCTCTTCTAATCATCTAATATTTGGTGTCTTTATAAGGTCAAGAGTCAAGATTACCCACCAGTCCACGATTTTCCGCCGTAGTTATAGCTTAAGCCATTTTCAATCTACAAGAAAATCAGAGTAAAGTAATGAAACACTAGTAAAAGTTTGTTAAAGTCAAGATGTTTCTATAAGGGCCGACATATAAAAATGTTGCAGCACTATACCGCGAAATCCAGTTATGCCGCTCATCACAACGCAAATTTTGCGCTATACCACGCGCTGCGTGTTCTGGGTTTTGCCTACAATGGTTTCGCTAGCGGCACGTAGCCGCAACGTACGTACGTTGTAACACGGTGCCACAATGGAAATGACACGTTGCGGCATGCGCTACACCGCTTTTATATGCGTCAGTCCTTAGGTCCGTAAGATCTATAGAACAGTTCGTCTAAGTTGTCCTGCTTTAGATAACACACCGTAAAGGAACAGAGCAGCACTTGGCTATTGTTATTAGGGTACAAATAGGCGTGTAGGTGGTAACGAAGTAGCAACACGAAGAGTTGTATTACCCTTTCATCAAAATCCTACGTTTTGATGAAAGGGTAATACGACACACTAGAAATAAGTGTGGCTTCACGGCCATAGTTCGACCGGGGAAGTAGTGGTACTTCCCTGGTCGAACTATGCCTACTGGTTCTACAAGCTTCCAAAACACTTCTTGCGGAAATACATATGTATATACTTAAATGTACGTGCTCACAAGCTCAAATTCACAGACACTAAACGGATGTTCGTACCAATGAAGACGTGTTCCCACACAAATTAAACCAAGATCGAACGACACATAAAAAATCCCAATTGTTTAACAATTTCCTCTACGTACTCATAACCGCAGTGAAGTAAGCTCATCAATCAGCCTTTCGGAATTTGCGTGCAGACTTCACGGCACCGACTTAAGCCTTACTACGGCACTGACTTAACCAGTAACTCATTTTAAGGAAATATAGCACACATTTCCTACAGCAAAAGAATCAGAATGGAATGTACGAAAGTGTAAAATCTTTTGTTACATCTAAACCAAAAGAGACAGTGAAAACAATACAAGCGATTAAAAACTCTTCTTCTTATATCAAAAGTTTGAGAATACGGTAGAAGTAAACGCGTTGTGATTTATTGTTATTTAATTTGAAGATTTTTGGTCGTGAGTGAAAAGTGTAATGTAACAATTTGTTTGGAGATGCTCTGTGTTTTAGGGTTCTGTAGCCAAATGGCAAAAATCGAAACCGTTATAGAATCGTCATGTCTGTCTGTCCGCCCGTCTGTCCGTATGTCACAGTCACTTTATTCGGAAACTGTTAAGACTACAGAGTTGAAGCTTGGTAGGTAAATGTATTCTGTTGATATGGTTGACAGTTTTGAGATGTAACTTGTCGAAAAACCGAATAACATAACTTTGTAATTTATATAAACACTATGAAAAACAAACTTATGTCGGTAGTCAAAAACTGTTCAACTTTATTGTTTTTACAACACAGCTATATTTTCTCTTCAAGATTTGTGAATGATAATGCTACGGAACCTTTCGCCTGCGAGTCCGACTCACACTTGGCTGGATTTTTTGTTAACTAATAGTGCGAAGTTCAAAGTGTATTTACAAATATCAATATGACATTTGTTTAGAAATGTTTGCAATTGATTGGCATATTTATCAAACATCGAATTTACAATGCACACTATCAGATATATTACATTTTTGATCTTTCTTCATTTCTTTTCCGGTAAAAACCTATGTATTGGTCTGACATGCAAAGGTTCCGGGTTCAATCCTCGACCAGATGTCAAAATATTTTTTATATGTTGCAACTGTGTAAATAAAACTCACAATAAGCTGGTGTAAGTGAGGCTATTAGTGTAAAAGGATCTATGTCATTATTTTAACGAAAAGTCTATAACACTTCTTATTGAACGCTAAAACACAGTTACAAGATTCGACATAACATCATATTTTTATAATATAAAAGCAGCAAACGAGCATGCTGTCCACCTGATAGTAAATGGCCCCTCAGATAAGACCAGTCTTGAGGTTGACCCCGACCATCAAAGAGCCTAAGTCTGCAGTAGCGGCATAGCGCGGCCGCTGAAGACGCAAATCTGTAGCGCTACCTAACGTCAGCCAACAGCACCGGCGGACAGTGTACACTGAGGGAATTGCCCGGGAAAAGAGGGGTTCCTACAGGCCCGTAGATCTGCCGACCCGCGTGGCCGAGCGGTTACCATACCGATCTAATGCGCAGTGGGTCCCGGGTTCGATCCCCGGCCAGACAGGC
>DWNE01005097.1:0-14371 GCA_018249875.1 Cecropterus toxeus | reverse complement strand
CAGGCATTTTTAATAATGTAATTATGACAAAAAAGGTAATGATCACCATTTAACGATCACTTTCAAATTGTACTTTTTATTATACACAAATTATATGAATAAAACTAATACTATAAACTATAACAAATGTACATTTTAAAGTTTTTAAATCATAATAGTTCATTTGTACTTTTAACCTTTTAACGGCAAAACAATATCTTTAAAGCGATCTAATATTCATAGGATTTTCTTACTTTTATCTATGAATTGACACGCACATTAGAACTTAAGCTTTTACGAAATAAAAAAAGAAAATAAATTATTTAATAATATTAATATAATTTGGGTCAAATATAAATTGACTTAAAATATTGTACTACATTTATTTTGATATACTTATATGAATAACCGTTCGTTAACACATTTTATACTGAACTTTAGAATCAGATATTAAAGCAGTGACTCGCTAATAATAATAAATAAGCCATATATTACACATAAAGCCAGTTTCACAATGGAGACGTCAGTGGGTGTGCGCGTGTACGAGCAACAGATGCGGGGAGGTGTGCATGTATAGACCTTATTGGACGCACAATAGTACGTACGTTGCATGACTTGCTACAAGCTAGCAATATGTAAAATTGAAACTATATTCTATTTTCGAAAGTCATATCAATAAGAGCCATAAAGATACGATATTTCAGAGTTTTAAAAGTTTATAAACAAAAGTCTCTAGATTAAAAACCTTCAAATCTAAATTTGAATTTCAAAATGAAATAATAACCTTTTGATCTTTTTTCTGTAGTCTGGCAATTTGCTACAAAATCTATAGAAAATAAACTGTTGAACTTTATTATGTATATTTAATATTTAAAGTAACATTTTACTTTCAGTATAGAAAAGAGTAATTCGTCTTATTACATTTTTCACTAACTTAGTGATTATATTTATCTTAAGGCATTTTGAACAATAAGAACGGATATGTATAGTTTGGTATCGCATAAACGATAGCTTGGAATAAGGGCTTAAAAACATCACAAACAAAAGTGGACCACGTAGTCTTTGTGCAAGGGGACATAAAATAAAGAATCGCTTGTCAATTTTGTTATAGAATACAACAAAATTGTTCACGACTCTATTTAGCGTAGAGTCATTTTTTGGTGTTTTAGGATCTGTATCGTACCGGATTGTTGTTATATTTCAAACAGAACTAGGGCTATTATAGTAGACAAAATCATTTCAGTCCGACAAAAAACTTAATTTGACAATTTTACTTAGATTTCTAAATGTTTTAGAGATTGTAGGTCGTAAAGAAATCTTACATTTTATAGTGGCAAAAATAAACATTGCGTTTTTTTATTTTAGAAATCATTAAGACGATGCGATTTTTATACGCAGACAAAAAATGCGGGAAACAATTTAATGAATAAGCTTTCTATTTAGCTACGTATGAATTACTTATCGCCAATTATTGGAAATTACTTAATACACAGAATAAATGGTGCGAATACGAACATACGCATATCGATACAACGTCGTGTACTAGACTTAAGTATTATGTGTAAGGAATAATTTCAGAGAATTTAAGGCTCGGTTACCTCGAGGCGGCGTTCGTGACTTGCCCGCACATAATTACTTTATTTGTTTCATATATTTTTAATCAGCTTTCTTCATTGAAATATAAATTTGAATGACGATTATGATGACAAATAATTTATGTGTGGAAAGGTAAACCTTTCTAAATCTATTATTAAAAAAAGTAACACAAAGTACTCATTTCCCAGTTAAAATCTTTGTAGAATGGTTTATTCCTTTTTTTTTAAATAAAATTAAAGTCTCCCCAATATATCTATATACAAAATATATTTGCCTCAAATAGCTTTTAGTTTTAAAAATATCAAGCATCATCAATTGTTAAAAGCCTCAAATATTGGGTTTAGACACTTTTTATATTTATTAGAATTAACTTTATTTTGCTTATATAAATGCTTTAAGTAAGTTATATTCTAACGATCTAATCAGCTGGACTGCATAATTATCACCGACTTTGAAATCAGCGTCGCACGCGCACGGTCACATACTGCGCTTTTGTGTGTCCCCCGCTTCAACTGTTATACGGGATGAGTTATGTCCGTTTGTTCATTACACGCTTATACAGGGTGTGGAATAGTTATTATGAATGTAGACAAATATGATTTCAAGCTATCAAGCTTTTATAGCGATTTATTTATTGTAAACCGAGGTATCAATGTCTTTGATTTTGACTTTGAAAGTCGTCCTATGCCGGGGCGGTAGCGTCACCCCATGCCGTAAGGTCTGCGGGCCCCAAGGATCCCCTCCTGCCCGGGCAATTCCTACAGTGCCGGTGTACCCACCACCTATATTGTTGGCTGTCGTTTGGCAGCGGTCTAGCCTTTGGGAATCAAATACATTCTTGAGAGCCCCACACTAACATTTTAATTGTCTGCTTAAGTTATGTTCAGTTGGTCCATGTAAGTTCACCCAGTGCTTAAAACAATAATCGCGGGTAATTTATTAATTAGTATGCAGTCCTATAAAATTAAGTTAAATTTAAGTTTGTTACATTCCTTATATTTGTATTGATTAATGACTTATGTATTATTTTCTCTTTCATTAAAATAAACCAAGAAGAATATAAAATTTATTTTTAAAAATGAAAATTATTTTTGATATCTGAAAATTGAAAACAACAATTTAATTTCAGTTTTAGATACAGATTAACTCAATATTTGGTATATTTCATTTTAACTTTCGTTTTCTGTTAAACTGAGATGTGAAAATTTGTATAAAAGCATATATCTATCCATAAAGTATACTTGTACCTAGAAAACATTCTACTTAACTTGCCATGTGATTATTAATTTTAATAATTAATAATATTGTATTAATATTTTATGATTTTAGCCACTCGATCAAGCGAAGTAAATGTTTATACTAGTAAATTTATAACAGCCTGTATAAAATGCAATCGCAAATGCAACACAGTGACACATATACGTGGCTTTACACTAAACCAATAATAGAATAAAATCAATCTATACCACCCTCTTTTACCCACACTAAGAAGATGCAATCAATGATTTCCTGTACTCATGCGCACGCACACTTATAAAAGCGATTGGAAATATCTGCAATTGTAAACATTCATAGGATATTCGCAAACTATCCCCTCCGATGTACAAATCTATCCCTCTCATTCATTCACACTATAACCCGCGCTTGGTCTAAAGATTAGAAAGAGAGAGAAAAACTGGTTTTATAACTTTGCAGAGGGACAATGGCGACGCTATTGTTGAAAGTACCCCAAAAGTTTTTTTAGGTCACATAAAAGTATTACATTTGTTAGGGTCGTGTTGCCTGCTGGGTCTTATTGCATTCGTTTCGCAGTCAACCTAGGAGACGGAACATCTCCCACGCAGTCCAGTTTTAGTTATTGAATATATGAAGTTTGTGAAAGTGATATAAGTGTTAACATAATGTCATCAGTTGCTACAACCAATCGTGTATCACGTGAAATGTGGGGTAATAGTGTTGAAATTAATACCCAAAGTGCAAGACAAACTCACCACTATGATTATCAGTATCCGAGTCCACCAGCTAATTTTTATAACTGCCAAAATAACTATTATCCACAAAATTGTGACTATTCTAATGGGCATAACAGAAGTACCGCAGACAGCAACGTTAACAGTGCATTGAAAACGGAACCAACTAACTGGCAGAACTATCCTACAGGCTATGTGAGTACTAACAATCAAAGTAATGCTGAAATGATAAATAAGTGGCGTGAAATAAATTACTATATGCAACAACAAGAAAACTATGGCTATAATCATGGCCCCAATCCTATAGTTACTAATAGTTGCTTTGATAACAAGACTGAGGATGCTAGATCTATACATTCGCCTGGTCAGCACAGTCTACCTGATACTAACTATGGATCTCCTCAAAGTGCATCGAGTAATATGAATTGCGCCACACCTGATGATGAATCTGTTAATCCTAGTAAGATAACCAAGCATAAGAATAAAAAAACGCAACAATATTTGGGAAAATATGATAATTCTTATACACAAGAAATTATGCAACGAATGATGTTTCGGACAAATCAAATTGATAATTGGGAAAAAAATGAACCCAAGGAAGAACAAGAAAGTAATTTGCAACAATTTCACGGTGAATTTGACACTACCGTGGAGGATCAAGTGAAGATCAAAAGTAAAGGTATGGTGGGTGTGGCGCCGGCAGCAAGCGACGTTGCACCGTCATCTCTGGATGCCTCAGAAAACTGTCAGGACATGACGAGGGTCGGTGCAGGCGGGGACAATACGGATTATGCCGAAAGCAAAATGGCCGCTGCATCAGACGCACAAGGGTATTATCCATGGATGAAGACTATTGGTGGTAAGATCCTATTTTGTATATTATTAAGCCTATATTAACATTTTAAATATAATTATAATATGTTTAACGAATAAAATGCTATTGTTCTAATTTATATATTGTTATTTTCAGGTGAAGACAAAAAAGAAGGTTCCAAAAGAACTAGGCAAACGTACACGAGATTTCAAACACTGGAATTAGAAAAAGAGTTTCATTTCAATAAATATTTATCAAGAAGACGGAGAATCGAAGTATCACATGCTCTTGGATTAACTGAAAGACAAATCAAAATTTGGTTCCAAAATAGACGTATGAAGGCAAAAAAAGACGGAAAGTTGACGACGTCACCAGATCCGTACGTAATTGACGACATGAGTAGTACAAAGGTCGGGAACATGGGCGATTTTGTTGATACAAGGCCGCAAATTCCGGGTATTCCCAATTATGCAAATTATCACAATATGACTAATGGACCAGTCGCAAACATGGGTCATATGCCTTCTGATATATCTCATCATGCTGTTTTGCCTCCAGCTTATCGGGGACTAGCACCAAAAATGTGATTTTAAATATCATCTAGTATACTACAAATTGTAATCTAATAGTTGCTTAAAATAAGGAAAAACTTGTCATAAAAACATATTACATGGGTCTGATTATGCGTGGATTTCTTTTTATTGATTAATTAATTGGTAAATTGGCCTAAATTTATTTTAAACATATCTTACTTATATCATAGTTCAAGCACTTATGAAGAATTATTAGAATAATATTAAGGTTAATGTAAGTAAATGTTACGTGTAAATAATACTAATTATTTAAAGTAGTAATCCGATTTTACAATACATATTTTACGAAGTATGTTTTATTGTTGTACAAATTGTAAGTTTCAATGGTTCCTATTGTTATTTAAGATGTAAAATGTGTAATTTTAGATTATATTGTAATAATTATAAGATTGATTATTTATGAAATTATTTCTGTACTTCACTAGTCAATCATTGGGCGCTATTAATAAAGAGGATTTATCACTCCTGATTTTAAATTGTTATGTTTCAATTTATCCCCTACATATATCTTAATAAGTGCCTATTTCTAGCGTGAAGCAGTTCCTGCGTTTTTGTGGAAGGCTGTGGTTGGCGGCTAACTCATATGAGACGACCATCTTATTCCTCGGGAGTAGCAAGGCATCTGTGAAAATCTTATAAAAAAAGTGGTTCGATTACAATATTCATTTGTAATGGATACTTTGTGCTACTTTATTGTGGTCTGAACGGTTAAAATAGAAATGATTATATGATACTTTTCAATGTAGTTCATCATTTGTATTAGTATTATCAGCAACATTATTATAGGATTTACGGTTCATTGTACGTACAGAGCCAGCGTCAGAGATCAATTTTGCACCTTTCTTGCAGTATTTTTGGAATTTTTATGATAATTAAGTAAAATTTCATGTTTTCTAAAGTATTCATTTGATAATATTATTTATCAATGACATTGTGTATTTATTTTTGATTTACTACATAAAGAATTAATGCTAATAACTAGTAACTCTTTCATAGCCAATCCTATCTATTAGTGTCACTAATCTCAAATTCTCAAGTCAAACTAAAGCTAATTACCGCCAGCTTAGTAACTGGATTTAAATATTTCACAAAAAAGTATTGAACAGAACGCTAAAGCCCTCGAACAATGTAACTAAACAATGTTTGGAACCCCTTCGTCGCATAGTTTCAAAGACCCTTTACTGCAGCCGAGTCAGTTCATTGCACTTTAGGGATCATTTGTAAATGTGCGAATGTTGATGAACATTTTGACATGTTTTGACTAGTTATTGGATTTTGCTTCGTAATCCTCTAGGGGTTTCAGCTACCTGTGTTTTCTACTATTATGATCCTTTGATGCATAGTAACTACTTATTTGGGTATTACTTTTAGAGTTTAGGAAAAAAATTCTAATTTAATTTCTTATGTAGGCTTATTTTTTTTTTAAATCAAAGAGGTTTTTTTGCAATACACGCTATGTACGTAGCTACAATTTAATGTCGAGAGTAAAAAGTAATAAACACAATAAAAGTATTTATGTTCTTTTGGATAAATATTCATTATTTTAATTTTCTAATATTGCGCATCACTTATAGATATATTTCTACAACTTTTACATAACCTACTCGTATACGTACTCGTATAATATCTACTTATAGTAGGCACTTCCTAGTGGCAAAACGAATTTAGGTATATCGATATGAGGCGTCGTAATTCTCTGATGTTATTGACATTATTACACGACTCTATCAGAAGGAGGGTAATGTTTTTGAAGCGTATGTACATATGTCAATTTTTTTACAGCCTAATAAACTTGTCTGATTTTGACATAAGACACGACATTAGGATTGTTTCAGTTTGCAGATCGATATAGGCTATGATTATTAAAAATCTGTCAAGTTCAAGTCGGACTCGCGCGAGAAGGGTTCCGTACCATTATCTATAAAATACATGTTTGTTGTATAGGAACCAACCTTAAATATTTATTTTGTTTTGCTCATAGTATCTGTTATTATAACGTAAACAGAAGCAAATTATTTGTGAAAATGACACAGCCTGGTGACAGACAGACGGACAGCGAAGTCTTGGAAATAGGGTTCTTGTTTATCCTTTGGGTACGGAACCCTAAAATGACGGATATCAAATGAAAGTTTATAAATGAACCATTAAAAATACATGTTATAATTTTTTTGTCACTATTTTTACAAAAATCTTAAGAAGCGTTTAGTGAATATCCTTAAAAAATTAAAAAATAAATATTTTTTTTAACAATCTGGTTTTTTGTTTTATCATTTTAAATAATATTAATTGTTTTACACTTGAACAACGGTATGATAGGATTTCTAGTGGGCGATCTGTGCCCTTCGTACTACTTTATTACGTTTCCTAAACTAAGTTTACGATTTCCGTTTACCTAATTACCATCACTACCCATACTGGTTATGAATGAAAACAGGAACGATGATAGTTCTGAGGAAACATTAAACATTAAAGTCGTACCAAGGTCTATGATGATCGAATAATTTCGAAGATGAAGCTAAATAAAAAATATCTTCGGTTGACAACATTGTTTAACGTAGTGTAGATCTAGGTACTTAAAGTTTTCAATGAATTGTTAAGTTTGAATCAGCGTCTTTGACAATAGGCTTAACTGATTTGATTATAAACTAGTTAAGCACCGCAGTTTCGCATGCTTTTTATATAAATGTAATATAATTTTAAATGGAAGTAATTTTTGATATAGTGGATGGATTTTAATAAAGCAAGGACTAAATAAATGTTAAATTCAAATGCGGACTCTTAATATATTTAAACCTTTTAATTAAATTCAGTATTTTTGTCATGATTCGATTTTGATCACACAGAATAAAAATAAAAAATTCTGTTATTGCTTATTCACAGGCATCCTAACTAATTTAATGCGTTGCGCGACGATATGTGATGTCCAGATAAAAAAATATGACAACTTCATATGAAAATGCTAGTTAGATAATTTGAAAGTAAAATTCTTATAAACTATTTTTATTCTCTAAAATAATAACTGTAATAATAATATCTTGTATCGGATCTGTGCTAACTTCACACTGAACGGACCCTTGCAGTAGAAAATCGACCCTTTGTCCCTTCAATAGAGGGTAACAAAAGAGTAACCCAAGGAAAGAGAGCACAATATGTATTTCCAAAAGCGAAACAAGGACGTCAAAACGTCATCCCTAAGCTGAAGGGTGAGTCCGAACTACGCATGCGCGGCCGACATTTAACCAAAATGGCTGCTTGTGTATAGTCTGTATTTTGTTTATTTTAAAGAAAAATGTGATATTTTGTTGGTATAAAAACCTTAAGAATAGTGAAAATTGTATAAGAAAAGTACTACATATGTACCTACTACAAATGATTCATTTATAAAGTAATACAAGGAAGGAAACTATGAAAAGAAACAAATGTTGGTAAGATTGTGTTGTTTTTCGTAACTCTGATGTAGTATGTTGAATTCTAACGTTTCACGAGGAAATATATTGTGTAATTCTATATTATGGTAGTTGAGAATAGTGTTCATGGGGTCTATAAACATTGGAATGTTTATAGACCCCATGAACACTATTCTCCAAACAACTTTTATTGGCATTCATATCCACTAATCGATTTGTTATTTATATTATAAATTACGCCTTTTCTAATTTCTGCGTCATAATCATATAGAGTGAATTATCTGCAATTTTGTATTTTACAAGTAACAAAGAAAAGTAGTAGCACGAATTTTATACATATTGGGAAAATAAAAGGTGTATCTAATTATCTATGCTTAAACAACCTGTTTAGGGCCGAGGATGTATAGCAGCATTGTTATGGGATTGATATGTTGTTAGTAAGGTAAAGGTATTCGAAGTAATTGAATATTGATGGATTAAAAATTGATTTTTTTTAAAGAAATGTTGTGCTTTATCGTGTGTTATCATGATCCAAAATCAATTAAATGAATCCACTTAACGTTCACAATGACTGTTGCAACAAAAAATCGAGAGGTGGTAGAACCAATATTGTTCGACTAAGGAATTATGCCCGCTGTACCTATTTTTGGCGCGAAGTTCTGCGTTAAGGTGGGGGAGTACAGATTCTTACTTCATGTACATATGGTACAATTACCTCAGTCCACAGGGATTGATAACGCATCTGTTATCGACTCCTGATAGAACCTTTGTTCTACATTAAAGTTCCTTGCAATTGTCTATGGGCTGCATTGATTACTCACCATTTGGTGAGCTGCTTGTTCTTTTATTGCTTCAGACTTCTGAATAAAAAAATCAAATATGACCGGCATTGACTGCACCTATAAGGAATAACATTGAAAGTGAAACAAAAGTAACCAAACTAAACCACATTCCTAACGATGGTAATGAATTTCAGATTAGTACTCCATCCTGGTCCGCTCATACATTGAATAGCAGTTTGAATGGCATCCCTAATTAATCCTACGTCGAAGCGAAGCTGGATCAAAAGAAACCTTCTAATGGATATTTGAATGCGATAGCGTATTTACCTTTGGGATTGATCGACGAATATTTTAGGGCTTTCGTGTTCCTTATAGCCTGATTTATCGGGAACTTTCGTCGTAGTTAGTTGGATATAAGTTCATCAGTCTTTTAAGTTATCTGCTGAAAATAGGCCTCTCTTTATTAGCGTCACTGTAACTTGTACTGTGACTTTTAAATCCAACGAATTGATCTTGAATAGCACCACTGTGTCTCTTCTCGTGGATATTTTAGGGGCACCAAGGGACAAAATACAAGAGGTGGGCAATTTGGAAATCTGAAAAGACGTTTAACTTAGATTACAACACAGGATTCAGTTCTTTTTTAAATATTGAAGTAGCAAACGAGCTTGCAGTCCATCTGAAGGGGCTCCTGCCACCTATGGACACCTGTAAATAATTCCAGATAAAATCAAAATCTTTCCTAAGGTTGGCCACAGATTCGTTGCTACTCTTGAGGACTAAGTTGGAACGCGTCGAATAAGTATGTCTCCCTTACCATGATCACGACAAGTTAGGGACGTTCTTGTAAATTTAATATTTCGAAATTCCTAAGTAGAGAGAGCATTGTTTATTACGTACCCTCATGATATGGGCTTTAAATGAAAGAGTTTTCTGAGAGTAATCTGAAAAACAATATAATTTTACTACCACAAAGAAAATGTTGCTGATGATTACATATCTACGAGTCTGATGCAGACAACTGGCCATTGGTGATCCTGCATGCTTATTTCTAATTTCAACTTGTTAAAACAGCGGAAATGATACATTTTAATACATTACGGGTACTTACGATATGCGTTTTTGAATTACCTCTTCTTCCCATATTTCGACCCAGTTACATGAATCGTGGTCACGGCAAAACTTTACATCTATCTACGACCAACAACAAAATACTCCATAGTATCAACAATTTGATTTATTCACATGAAACACATAGACACATAAATTTTTGTATCAGTTTCGTTACTGCATCTAATTTCATACAATCAGCCGTAATCCTGACCGAATGCAACAGATGTTCAACCCTCCTTGATCTCGCCCATGATCAAAGTGTGCATTTATCAATGGTCATAAATTTAAACATAATTATTCTCAATATCTCTAAAAGCCCCATCATTAGTAGTGATAGGAAACATACCTAATTATGATTAGATTTTTTTTTCTTTGTGATAAGTGTTAGAAGTTTTGGTACATTTTGAAAAATGACTAATAAGAGTTGTTTCTTTAAGAAAATTTGCACCTTCAGATGCTATTATCCTATTAAATTTAAATCACGAAACTTTGTTTGGATTTATAAAGGAAAAAAAATATATATTTTAGCTCGACTTAAATTATATTTTTTTATTGATTGATAAAATTTATATAAATGACAGTAAAGTAGAAGGTTTTATAAAATAAACAAGTTTGTCATACAAATGTAAAAAATAAAAAGAAATAACTAATAAATAATATCTAAAAGATAAATGATCGATAGACGGCGGTCAATTCAGGTAAGGAACGAAGGCGTACAGTACCTACTGTCCATCGTATACAAATTTTGCACAAACCCAAAAAAACATGCCGGCCGCACACGTAAGGCACGTCACGTTACATCGGATTCGGTGTCCATACAAAAAGCGTTTGGGCCAACAAAAGAATCTGCAGGACGCATTGTCCACGATCATTTATCAACAGCGCTCCGCTGCGCGTTCGAAAGCAGATCGCCTGATCAATGGAGCTGAGGGTGATTTGGTCCGAGGCGATTAAAATTTTTACGTCCATAATCTACAAAACGATAGAAATATTTCCGAAGTTTTTCTTATCGATGTTAAATCCCTAAATAAACCCTTTAAACCATTCTTCGTGACGTAATTATTTTAGTTTTGCTAAATTGGAACAGAAATGTTAGGATATTTCTTACTTTATTACGAGAATTCTTTATTGCAAAGGTAGGTATTTTGTTTTATTAGCTTTTTTAAAGTCAAATAGAAATGTTAGGATATTGCGATTTTAATATATTGATATGATAACTTAGCATACAGATATGTAATAAATAACTATACACATTATCACATAAGTTCCTTCTGGCTCAATTCACATGTAATTTTCAGAAGGCCCTAGCCAAAAATACATTACTATACGTTTTACAACAATAATTATAAATAAACATTACTTACGTTTTGTAACTTGCGTACATTATTTTTTTCAGTATATTAACACTATCTATTAAATATGTTTAGGTAGTTAACGTAGTTTAGTTTTACGTAATGCCAATTGCAAGGGGATAAAAGTCATCTTTGTTTAACTAGTTCATAAAGTGGTCTGTACTACTTGATAGTTTATAATTCCAGGCTTATCTTCTTACATAACATACTTGTATATCCACTTATATGGGTACGAGGGTTGAATGCACAATAAGCAAAGAAGGTCAAACAGTTTTCCCGCCACCAGATAATAGTCAGCCATTATAATTCAGCAATTTAGCGCCTTTGCGAAATGTTATAATGACTCAATTTATGGAATTTAAAGTTTTTTGTAACAGAAAACAGAAGGCTCCCGTTGATTCGCTCATTATTTTAAGCTTATGTTGATCGCGGAGCCGACACATTAAGAGACTCATTTTAAAACATAGGATAAGTATGGAATAAATGTGATGTTTTTTTTCTCTATATCGTATCGGTATAAATTGAAAAGAGTAGTATAAGCTTGAAAATAAAAAAGAAGAAAATTACGGCGAAGTTTAATGTTGTCTTAAAATTGACGTACAAAAGTCTACTACCTACTGAAATAGGATAAATACCTAACAGATTATGTATTGTTAAAGTGTAACCCAAATGTTGTCTTGTCTATTTTGAGCGTGTTATTGGAGTAATTTGGAAGCTTTGGCGTTTGTCTGTCACAGTTCAAATCAAAACGTAACATTGACCTGGGTTTAACTTAATATGACATAGGTGCCTACCGGCCGAGTATGCAGGGCATCGGACAACCAGGTTCGAATGAGCTTGGGAATTATTAAGATGTGGTATAAAAGAGAGTAAACGCCGCTTGGATGGCAGACCCAGTTAGAGTGGTATTGGAATCGGCGTCAATGTCACTTATGTGTTTAACCCGGCGAGTGGATGGAGGAAATGATGGATAGAGCAGCAACCGGGCCGTTGCTGAAACGCGGCCGTAAGACGTGGAATTATATAGAGATGATAGCACGTAAGAAAGATGCAATTCCCAAGATATATTTTCTGATAATGTATCTCTTAATTGCGATTACAATGAATAAATAATATTGATCACTATAAAATGTTATTATTTGGTAAGATTTATTAGGTTAATAAATATTTAAGAGATAATACTGAATGGTGTAATGTCCATTAACGATATGACAACAGACTAAGAAAAGTAATTCATTATTATGTTAAATTTGAATAATTTTGTAACATTAAATTCTTTCATTAAATTCCTTGCAAGTGCCTACCGTTTTAGCATTTTTTTTGTATTATAACAAACTGTATGTAATGGAATGAAATATCCATACATTATAATATATAGGCTGAACTTATACTTTCAAATTGTCAGACAAACAACATGGTCTCAAATCAACGAAATTGAACACGACTTCAACGTATGATACCTAGAAACATTTTAGCTTAATAAAATTAATTTCAAGCCAAAATCTTACTTAGTTATTACGACGTTTTAAATTTATCAGTTACCAAAAATTCGGTCGTACCAACAGCTCTATGAGTATCCCCTCGTTCACTCCGGACCCTCCGCGCGCACCAAATTCCAAATTGTTTTTGACTGACAGCTAAATGTAAGTTAGCATTGTTTGAGCGACGCACCGCAGCCTTCGGTTACCCGGCTCTTTCTATAATTATTTCTCGTTTCCAATATAAAAATACCCGAACGTGCCTCGGAAAAGTGTTACGCCAGTATTGAGTGTCGAAGTCGGTAAACTGAAAGGATGTGTAAGATCTTTAGCGAATAACAGTGGTAACATAGTAAATATTTTTTTCTAAGGGAGACTATGTATTTTCAACTTATAAACGTCTTGAATAATGAGTCATTTTTGCATATAAGTGCATATAAAAATGTTATGAAATTTTGAAAGTGATTATCGATATTGTCGAATCCCAATATAACAAGGCAGACATATTTGATCGTTGTGGAATTAAGAATTCTGTTTTGACTTTCAAGATACTTGATAGATAGATCTCGTATATGTACCTATATGGCCTTGGTCTTAAAAAGCTATCCAAGAGCTCGCACCTTCGGCAACTAAAGTATTAAGTCCAGCTAGAAAGGAAAGTCCAAATCTTTCTGTGATTTTTTTAATCTGGAAGGAGAATAAGCTCCACCAGCCGATTTATAAGCATTTCATATATTTCTTTAATAAATACGTGGAACAAACGAGTATGCAGTCCGTATGATGGTAGGTGGTCACTACCACTAATGAACATCTGTAATCCCAGATAAATTTAAAGTCTTACCTAAGGTTGGTCGGAGACGCGTTGCCACCTTTAAGGGCTAGGTTCGAACGCCTAGAATAAACACGTCTCCCTTACATTCTTCAAACCATACCAATGCAGGGAGTAACACTACTGTTATAAAGTAAAAGTTACCCCTTTTGCTTGAATACAACTGAAGCTGTTTTACTACTTTCAAAATCAAGTTTAATCAAAATCAAAATTAAATATTTGTAACAGTTAAACAATGTTGAATATTTTATTAAGTATATTATAATTCATGTGGTCAATTTTTACTACTATCGTATTTTTCATTGCTTTTTTTACGAAAAAGTTCTTAAATATTTAAAAACTTTATCCGAGCTTTAATTACCAGTGGCAGATAGTCTGTAAGAGTTACGGGTTGAGTAAGAAACAAAGAAACGAATTGAAACTCACTTAAACTTTCCCTACTTAAAATAAAGGGAATG
>DWNE01005096.1:0-14372 GCA_018249875.1 Cecropterus toxeus | reverse complement strand
GACTATTTTTTTAATAAATACCTATTTATTTTCATTATATAAAAAAATCTATATAAATTTCAAGTATATATAACTATGGTATATATGCAGTCTATATGTATGTATGGTGTGGCGATCCCGTCACCACGGCAAGACTCGCCACACCAATAATCTGGTTTATATCAAAAATATAACTTATTTTTTGTTTTCTTATTTATAAATTGATATAAATATACAAATAAATAAAATTGAAATAAAAAGTAAAGTTTCTTAAGGTTATCTTTGGAGATTGTACAACTCTAACTGTTACTGCAACGACAAAGGTTTAAAATGTAAACAGTAACAAATTCTCGTTTCTAGAATTAGTTGAAGACATTGGAGTTTATTTGTACAATGCAACTTAACCCTTAAATGCAGTTAGCGGTTTGCACTGTCTCCTAATTGACAAACGACGAGTGAAATTAAATACATTCTAGTTTCTATGTATCTGTTTTACGATGTTTATCTACACGAGCAAATGGTGCGCTTACTACGAGTTTATTACCATCCCTCAGAACGATTAGCGTTTCCGTTTCCGCCCATACATTACAATGTAGAACGTATGGTCGAAAATGAAAACGTAAACGTTTTTTATCGGACTGAAGTAGCAAATTAGCATGGAGTCCGTCTGATGGTAAGAGGTTACTGTAATAAGAGGGTCGCCTCATTAATAAGTAAGCCGGCAACCACATCTTTCTATTGAAGCGTAAAAACTGCTTCACGCTAGAAATAGGTGTGGCGGTGGTATTCCCCGGTCGAAGTACACTGGTTCTGCCACCTTTACCATTATACCCTGAGTCTCGTCAGTTATGTGGCTGCATACAATTGCACCTATTGCGTGGTATTTTAATGTGTCTATGAATATAAAAATAATTATTTACATAAAGTTTACATTCTTTATGTCACACTTAATGGTGGAAGAAGTTTATTAAAAGCTCAAAAAGGCGTGGTTAAACAAGCTGAAACATAAATAAAACGAAATATTTACACCTATGTACCAAATCTAATGTAGAAATATAATAGTTGAAAGAATATACCACAATTATCAATATTACTAAAAACAACGAAATTAAGCGCTATAAACTAAATTTAAAACATTTTTATCCAGTAAAATGTATCATTAGTGTATGTAAGTCTAAATCTATCCAGTAAATTACAGAACTGTTTAACCTAACCCGTTAAATGCAGTCCTGTGAAGTAATTAATTGACAAACGACGAGGGAAAATTAGACATTTCGTTTTATTGCATTGTCCGTTGTTTGTACCGAATGGTGCAAAAAGATTATTTGAAACAATTTAATGAGATGTGCACTTCTGTTCTGGATTACTAAGATATTTTTAAACACGTTTCTGTGTGAATGTTCAAACAAAACAAACATATAATTTAATATGGTTCACTTATGCGAAACTATTTCACATATTTTTAAAGAAAAGTCGTTATTTCAAATTGTTTTATTTATTCTCTTTTTAATTTTATCAGATTCTGAAAATATGATTTGACATAAGCGTTTTTTTTTTATTCTTATTTTTGTCATTATTCCGTCCAGGCCTTTTTTTCAGATTGATGTTGCAAACGAGTAGTCAAACAGATAGTAGGTAGGTAAGTGGTTACTACCATAGAAATATTGAAGTAACTTCATATAGAACAAGGGTTTTACCTGTATTCGATCCCATACATCGCTACTAAAGCAGACTAAGCCATTAAGACTGATATCTGGTTTTTGTGTAAAATAGATTAGTCGTCAACGTAATGTAGGACACAAAGTTTATTCGATTCAGTACTTCACAATATCTCTTAGGCGCCTTCTATATGGGTTATGAAATATTCCCTTGCATAATATATTAGTGTGGGCGACGCGGCGTTAGAAAAATTGTCTTATACTGAGTATAGGATCTCTTTCTGTATCTAAATCTTCTTTAAGTATAACCTTATAACGTAACGTCCTGTTGCCGGCTGGAAATTATAACTAATATATGTATAAAGGTGAAAGTTTTTGAGGATAGTTGAACTCTTTTACCCAAAACTACTGATAGGATTTAAATGAAACTTAGCACGTAGACAAGTTATGACCTGAATTAATACAAAGGATACTCTCACTGTATAAAATATTACGTAAGCAGGTAGAGTCACGTGAAAAAGCTCAGGGTTATAAGATATTAAAAAAGAGCATCCTTAATCTTTAGTAATGATCGATTTTAATTTTACAAGAAAGTTCAGGAGAATAGGTTAGAGTCACATAAAGCAAATCCAACCTCCTCTTACCAAAATGTTTACAATAATTATAAATAAGCTTATACAAATTCAACATTTTTTTTTTAAATATGTTATACCCTTCGAAATACATTCGGTATAGTAGTAGCATATCATATCATGTCACTGAAAACACTGTCAATCTATCACGCATCATTTTTAACGAAGCCTCATCGATCATTTTTTTGATGTGACGGCAATTTTAAAATAATGGCTGCCAATATCTCCAGAACTAAAATTTTACAATCGCAACGCATACAAAACGTATCACTTTTGTTACTTATAGATTTATTATATAATATATTTCAAGATTGCTTTCTGTATTACTTCGCAACATTTGCAGGATCTTTAAATATAACTAAGTCAAATGTGTAAGTTAGAATTAAAAGAAACATACTAAGAAAAAGATTAAGCATATTACTAGAACTTTTAAAATATTCTAAATGGCGCAACTGCGTAAAAATATTTATAAAATCTAAAACTATCGATACAAACGACAGCCTTAGGGCATTTAGGACTATTTTTGTCCTTTCATTATACTTATTTTTAGCTCCAAAAATGCTATAGTACTTCAAAATTATAAAAAATGAAGCACAATTATTAAATTATTTTTTAATCTAAAGTTCCTTAAAATCATACTCTACTTTTCAAAAATTCCCTTCGGGTTACTAGAGCAACGTGTTCATCCATCAATCTCCGGCACCGCTTTGAATTACATGCTTACAGGTTTTAATAGAGCCTTCTTCGATATTATTTATGATTGATGACGTCATACATCGGAGGGATTATCAACTAATTTTGAGTTCTTTTATTTTAAGACGGAGCTATATCTAATAGCCTCTTCGGACATTGTTCTATTTATTTATTTAAGTCATTTTATTATTATTTTTTTTATTCGAATCTAATGTAAGATTTTATGTAAGATATAGTTTCTGGAACGATATGTCTAAGTATATTCAAAAATATATATATTAAGTTGAAAAAAACAAAAAAAATCTAGTTATCTTAACAATTATATTCATAAAAAATCAACTTGATGATGATTGAAAGATTTAAATTAATTAATAATATGGAAGCAGAAAACGAAAGTGCAGTACACCTGATGGTAAGTGGTCGCAGCCGCTCATGGACACTTGTAATCAACCCCAGATAAGAGCAGTCTTCTCTAAGTCTTCTTAGCCACACAGACCTCGAATAAGCATATCCGTTTTATGTTATTCAAGTATATATAAGTATTACTTATCTTCTTTTAATTTCACATTTCCACTGTGAAATACATCCATTTCCATATCCAAATCCATCCATCCATATATCCTCGGGGGAAGCCAATCTGTGTCAACCCTCAGATAAAACTGATATTATCGGGGGTTGATTCAGGATATCCATGGGCGGCAGTGGCCACTTACCTCAGATGGACTCCATGCTCGTTTGCTAATTCCATATTATAAAAAAAAAAACAAAAATAAATCTGCAGTGAAATATAAAGTTTAAAATTTGTCGAATTTTGATTGCCGGTGTCGCCAAAATTCTGTCTGTCGAGATGAGTTAGTTGAATTTGACATGAAACATACATTAGCACTCCGAACATCAAAATTTCCGAAATACGATTCACTTGTTCAAAACTTCAGTTGTTTCAGAGAAAGTGTATTTGAGATTCGTATTATTAAATATTATTTTGTTGAAATTCGTATTAATTTGTTGAAATTAAATGAAACTGAAATGTCTTTATTTTGTAGATAGAGGACTACAGAGGCACTTGCAAATTATTTTTCAATTTTTTGTACTACCATAGAATCAAAGCAGTACCTTAACTAAGATGATCCGGCAATTAATTCAGCATGTTTGGTTTTTTCTTCCTTTCTTTTTTAAGAGCATACAGCTTCATGCACGTTTCTCAAAGCGCTAGCTGATAATATGCTATTGATAATTCACATTATGCGCATGGTCTTTATTATAAATTTGGAAAATACTAATGCCATGTCGATAACTCTAGCGTAATTCCACTGCTCCTTATTAATATATTTTTACACATTTTCATTCATTAAACTGATTAAATATTTTTAATGTTAGAATTACTAACAAATACGTTTTAATAGGCAACTTTCCGGACCTGCATAAGTATATTTACAATTAATTATAGAAATAGTTCAATTAAATCATCATATATGGTTATGAATGTACAATTTATTGGCATCTTAAATTACTTATAGATATCTTATATATCTTATCTCACACTATACGGCGACCGTTACAAAGGTAGGTACTATGTATAGCGAGAGCCCCAGGTGTACCAATACACTAAGATCGAGTAATGAAGTCAGACACAAACAGACACGTGATTGTAACAAATCGTAGGATATTTGCCGCCGTGCGCCGCATCGCAAACAGGACGTGGCGAAATTGATTTGTTTTGGTGCTTCGGATCGTGTCAGACTTAACTATTGATCTTACTTAGTGAATTTATTGAATAGTTTGTAAGGTTAGGAACTACGGGGTTAATGTTATTAGAATCCGATCCGGTGGTAGTGAATATTGTAAATGTCAATTTGTAAGTGCCCCCGTAGGCCTATACAAAATAAAGACATTTCATTTTATTTTATTTCAGATCCCGCGTAGTGGCTGTCAACATACCGGACTGACATGCAGCGGGTTTCGGGTTTGATCCCCGACAGAATAACGTCTTTAGATTTTTGTTCTGGGTCTGGGTATTTAAGTATTTAGGAGGTAGGAGTACATAGGAGAAATTCATAGTGCGAGTGTACTAGTATAGAAAGAGTCAGAGTTGTTTTTATTATTTAAATATCCATTTTTGTAAATTAATGTGGTCCGTCTTACGAGAATTCTGTTGTAAGTGCTATTAAAACACACATGAATACAAGTAGCTATATGCATTACCTCCAAAGTAAATAAAACTTATATGCAAATTAAAAAAAAGACTCTTGTTTGCAGTAGACCTTCTAGGTAATTCTTCTTAATCCTGAAGGTAATGCTAAATTCAATTTGATTGGTAATTTATCATTCAATTTGTTCCGGCCAAAAAATATTTTAGAATTAGTCAAAATTCATTATATTCAATATGCCTATGTGTATATATATAACTGTACTTCGACAAAAGTGAAGAATCCTTAGATTAAAAACCGTACCGGAAGTAATCATCCCAAATCTGAAACGTTTTAATCTTGTGCTTTACACAAGTCAACATAAAACGAACTAAATTGGTCTGGTTTAAAACATTTCAGGTATTTTATTTAGTATGGATAAATAATTAAATTACTAGGTGGTAGAACCTGTACTACCTGGCACATTTTTCCTAGTTCTACTTAAATGAGTGGGCTTATTTTACCGTTAAAGAAGGTATGTAGCGGCAAATTATTCGTAATAAACCTCAGCAGAGCAAAGATACTTTGTGGACAAAAAACTCATATTATTTAAATGCAAATTCTCGTATTACGTACTTGGGCACTTTGCTCTGAGGGCCAGATTCGTTTAATTGCCACCAAACTTGATATGCCACGGAATTTGCATCTCAAAGAAAGGTTTTTTAACTGCTTATTAAGTTTTGGCGGCTTGTACTTTGGCCAACTTGGTCACTTTCTGTCTGGGAGGTTGATACGTACGTTTTGTTCTTTTTTCCGAATTGAAACGTGTTTCATTATTAAAATTAAAAAAACGCTTTTTTAAATTCACCGGCGTCTTTAATAAGCGGGTGTAATTGTGTATGTAACAATCATTTAATACGATTTTCCTTATTTTATTAACCGACTTCTTGAAGTAGCAAACGAGCATGCAGACCACTTTTCGATTGTATTCTCATTTAATAAAACACGTAAGTATAATTGGTGAAATTCTTAGTGGTTCAAATCCGGCTTTATATACGGCTATCTGAAACTTATTTCTGTCTAATAAAAACAGCTTTAAGTACTGCTATGTTGTGGTTAGAAAGAACACAATCCATAAATTTAGACATTGGTAAGAGAAACATATCCTAGATCCTTATCAGAGGCCTCATATCCTAGTCCTCAGGGCAAGAGCAATGCATCTTTGGTCCAAATCGGGGAATTTTAATGTTATCTCAGGTTGATCACAGGACGACGGTGCCCACTTACTATCACATTTTGCCAGGTGGTAGAATAAATGTAACTCGACTGGGGAAGTACCACCTTCACACCTATTTCTTGCGTGAAGCAGTTCTTACGTTACGGAAGGGTGTGGTTGCCGGCTCACTTAGATATGAGGTTATCCATCGATCTTCTTATTACTCGGGAGTAGCAACGCATCTATGCTCGACTTCAGATAGAATCCCTGTTCCAGTAACCACTTACCATCCAGTGGACTGCATGCTCGTTTGCTACTTCATTCTTATAAAAAATATGAACTGCATGCTCATTTTTAACTTCTACATTTTTTATATTCTAATAATAGTTAAAATAAAAAAACATTGAAGTGACGAATAAACAAAATACACTAAAACCCAAGTAATGCCGTCCTTGTACCAAAGTACTTAGTACGCTTCAAGATTTTATTGTCTGTGAATAGAGCGTTGTTTTGAACAAAGGTTTAATTATTAGGAAAGACAAAAGCGGTTTGTACTATTAACTTAGTTTGCGTGCAATTCATCACGTACACAATTTATTTCAAGACCCTTAAACACATTAACCCTTTTTGGTACCCAGATACTAACTTGTCCAGGTATTAGTTACAGTAGGGGCGTCACCTTTTTGTTTAATACATATATTTTTTTTGAAGAATATCTTGTAAATATATTGAAAACAACGTCATTCCCGGAGCTGCTCGCTTCGGCTATCGCGGAAATGACGATCCATTGTGTTAATCTTTTCAGGCGGTGGAACCAATGAAGTTCGGTCGGGGAATTACCACCGCCACACCTATTTCTAGCGTGAAGCAGTTCTTGGGTTTCGGTGGAAGGGTGTGATTGCCGGGTCACTTATATATGAAGCGACCTTAGTCCTCGGGAGTAGCAACGCATCTGTGATCGACTTCAGATTGAACCCCAGTTCTATATGAAGTTGCAGATGTCCATGGGCGGCAGTAACCACTTACCATCAGATGGACTGCATGCTCGTTTGCTACTTCGTTCTTATAAAAAATCTAGCATATAAATTATCTGTGAGCCAAATTTCAGCGGAATCATACAAACATACATTCGTACAAAATTTTGGATTTTCTATATAAGTTAGATTATGGTTTTTTTGGAAGAACCCTTCTTGGTTCGACTCCAGGGACATCAACATACCTATTTCTATATTCTAATGTTAAACGCTGTTGTGTTTTGTTATGTTCTGTTCTGAATGTTGGAGTAAGGGACACGTACTTGACTGAGGCATTCCAACTCAGTCCTCAGAGGTAGCAACGCATTAGTGTGTTATCTTATCGGGTATCGATAACAGATATATTGCATTGACCACCAGGTCGCTTTTTTATAAATATGAAGTAGCAAACGAGCAAGCAGCCCACCTGATGATAAGTAGTTACTGCCGCCCATTGACACTTGCTAGCAACTTCATATAGAACAGGGGTTCTATATGAAGTCTATCACAGATGCGATGCTACTCCCGAGGACTGAGATGGTCGTCTCATATATAAGTGAGCCGCAATGTCTACTGATACCTACCTGTCTTCATTAGTGATGTCAGACAAAAAACTTCATTATACGTCTACAATAAAACAGAAACAGAGCAAACTCAATATAAAACCTGTTATAACGTTAAGCCACTGAACCTTTGGATATTTTCGATAAAATTTTGTTTTTAAATATTTCCCAGCTTTGATTAATAAGTACCTAATAGGTACTGATATGCAACTATCAGCTTAAGATGAGACTAAAGAGAAGAAGCTAAATATACATATATATACGAGTAATAAAAACAAGATTTATCCAAAATTCCGAGTCGTCAAGGAAGTTTTATTTAAGGAAAGTATATTCATCCGGAAGTGTATTCATCTTTGTGTGTCCATGGCACCCACGATACAGGAGAAAATCCTAGTGTGGGCCTATGAGTGTAGAGAGCGTCTATAAGTGTCTATACGTGTTATAAATAATTCTCCAACGCGGATAAAACCGCAAACACAGCTAGTATCTAATAAGCAGATGCAATATCATTAGTCTATAATCCTAAAGAAAACGGAATCGATATAATCACCCGCAATAAAACAAGAGACTTAAACCTCCGGTATCATCGACGCCGTTTTCTTTTTTATTGCACCCAACTCCACCCACTTCCACCCAACGCAGCATTTCCAAGCCATTTAATATTAATGTGCATTTTCGTGGAGAAGAGATTCGTATAAAGCCCCCGTCTGCGATACAGGAGGAAGACGGGCCCGAATGGACAAGAGGTTTAAAATTTAATTGACTAGTCTTACGAGAAAGCTGTTAGTTGTACGTAATGTTATTGAATATTTATTAAATTACTAGTAGTGCCCGTTTCACCCTCGTTTAATAAGGCAATGTAATTTTAAATAGTTATTAATTTTGATGGAACAAATATATTTTAATTAAATAAAGACTAAATGTCTTTAAATTCAGTAGTTTTTATTAGACGTAATCAAACATACAAACAAATATGCACATGTATGTAACTCTTAGGTCTCAGAATCTATCCTTCTGCAAATTTATGCGACGTACGGACAGGATTCTTGTTTTTAATATATATGGACTTCTTATATCATTGGCTTTTAATATTTTCTTTCATCTAATTTTAACTTATTATAATTTATTTATTATGTTTTATTACAGATGCGATACCTATGTAATATCTGTTTTCGTTTATTTTTTTTTAATTACCTACTCTTAATATGGCTTTATAAAAGTCAATGTCGAAATATAATATATAATACTACAAATTTCCAATATATTCAAGAACGAATAAAAATCAATCAAAAAACAATGATGAACAATTTGAACTCATAACAACTAAAAGTATACATAGTTAAGCTTTTAGATTCACAAATACACCTGAAACATTAACACAGGTAAAGTAGGTGGTAGCTAACGAAATCGCACTCTCCATGCAGGCTTGCAGATACGGCAGCGGGCCTTACAGGATTTATTACTTGTAGTTAAAAGTAGTGCGGAAGAGAACCGTAGTTCGAAACAGCAATTTCCAATAGATAAAGCGGAGACAGATTCCAAATACATTAGGCAGTGACGCTTCGATATCCGGGGAGTAAGGTGAGTTCACACTGTTGGAACTGGATTTGCCAATAGTAGGTAAAATATTCATAGACAAAAATAAAAAAAAATCAGTCAAATGCGAATCGGACTCGCGTTCGAAGGGTTCCGCACCATTATCTACAATAGTGAGCAAAAAACACGTTTATTGTATGGGGACCCACCGTAATATATATATATATATTCAATTTGTAGTTGTTATAGCGGCAACGGAAATACATCATTTGTGAAAATTTCAGCTTTCTAGTTATCACGGTTTATGAGATACAGCCTGAAGACACACAGACGGACAGAAGGCGGAGTCTTAGTAATAGGGTCCCGTTTTACCCTTTGGGTACGGAACCCTTAAAATGTCTAAGATATTATACCATTCCCACTGTTTAGTGGGAGGTTCGGACTTCGTGCGTAGTTCTCTGACGAGCAGACAGCCGTCCCCCAGATGGTCGGGGCTCAGACCAGGCCAGGAAGCTCCCGTGGAAGCGGTGGCCCCAAGGTGGTCGATCATATAGAGCGGGATCCCCTTTATGTGTGAATCGTGATGATCGAGGGCACACACCCATAGCACATAGCAGGTAGATGGACCGATCATGCGATATCGTCCAACGCACGTGCATACTTGTGACATCATCCGTTTTTTAACCGACTTCCAAAAAGTAGGAGGAGGTTCTGAATTCGTCTGTATTTTTCTTTTTATGTTTGATACATCGAAAGTTGTGGTTAGAGGGGACCGCTGTTGCCGCGGGAAGCTGTTGCTTCCAGTTTGGTCCCATTTTAATTTGGTTTAGTTCTGACAAGCGCTTCCATGAGAAAAACGTTTGTCTTAAATTTGCATTAAGGATGTGCTCGACAAATGGAGAAATAACTCAGCTTCTATTAATCCGATTTACATGAAACTTGAAATGAACATTTGGTATTAAGGATGACAAAATTTAATGTAAAATATGACCTTCTACTTCTCGACCCTGACGATGAAGGCGTACTGCTAGGCAAAACCATAGAAGTTAGCCATTTGGTGATTATGAATATATGTTAAGATTACTGAGCAGAGACATACTATGAAATATTTGACCTTCAACTCCTCAACCCTGATGATGCAGGGGTACTTCGAACCTAGACCATAGAAGTTGTCCATTTGGTGCTTACATATTTGCAGTAAGATTACTATGCAGAGAAATAAGGTGATAATTTTGACCTTCCACTCAAAATCTAAACAATAACAGCTAGCTATTTGGTGCTTACGGATATATAATGAGATTTATATAAGCAGAGACTACAATGATAAAATTTGTCTTCAACTCTTCAATCCTGATGATGTAGGGGTACTGCAGGACTAAATCACAAATGTTGGTCATTTGGTGCTTATGGATATATAATAAGATTGCTAAGCAGAGAGATGAGACGTCAAGTTGGAACTTCAACTTTTCAACCCTAATGATGTACAGAGGTACTTTGAACCTCGACCGTAGAAGTTGGCCATTTATATGCCGTAAGATTACTATGCAGAGATATATAATGTATATTTTGATATTCAACACCTCAACCCTGATGATGCAGGGTAAGGCAAGACTAATTTATGGCTTAGGACTAGGTTGAGCTGTAGTGATTTATAATGGATGGATTAGGTTAGGTAGGAACATAAAAGAATACGTAAAACTAAGCGAGCAGGTGCTAGTGCGAGCGGGTGCGCCCATTTCATATAAATATACACCTAACCTTTAATCACCTCTATACAATTTTTAAAAGTTATGTTTGTCATTAAGTTATGCTAAATGTTAGGTCTAAATTTTACATTTATGTTGAATTTAAGTTTGTATTTATATTTCAGTTTATGCTTTCGCGTAAATTTATATTGTCTAAGGAAGTCTAAAATTGTTTAACAAAAATACAAACCGACGTTAATGTCATGTTGGTTTCTTATAGACACGGTGCATAGTAGATGTGCTCGCTAATATACTTGTATGACATATATTCGTTGTTGTAATCTAACAAGATAGGTTGAGCGCCAATGCCTATGTACGGTGTATGTAAGAAACCAACATATATTGTATTTAATTAAATTATTTTTTTGCTTTTTGGTGACATTGAAGTTGGTTTCTATTTTTGTTACAATTTTTTTAGTAATTCATGTCACGTCAAATGTAATAGAGTAACTTTTTAAAATCAGGTGTTGGAGTTGGCGGGCAATGCATCAAAGGATCTCAAAGTAAAGCGCATCACCCCCCGGCACTTGCAGCTGGCCATCAGAGGAGATGAAGAGCTGGACAGTTTGATAAAAGCCACCATAGCTGGTGGTGGTGTCATTCCCCACATTCACAAATCTCTCATTGGGAAAAAGGGAGGACCTGGTGCTCCAGTCTAATTTGGGTATGGATCTTTCATGTACATTATAATTTGTACTATATGGTTCATATTAATTTTAATGGAAGGGAGTGTATGCTGACTGACTTACACATGAAGGGATCGTATTCTAATTTCTGCCTTCAACTTCCAGTTTGAAGTGGAAGTTAGACAAAAAAGTTAGAAATTTTGACAAAGCTACATTTGATAACAGTGATTGTATTGTGGAAAAGAAAACTGTTGAGAATCGTTTTTTTTATTGCAATTTGTAAAATTTCATCATCAGATGTGACTGTTTCATTGTCACACTTTTTTTAATTGCAGTGTATTGTCTCTGTGTTATGGTTTGGGAAAGAATACAATCTTTACATGGATATTTAAACTTTGTGATAGACAGCACTGAATCTCTGTTAACATTTGGTTGGACTTATGGTGCCTTTGCATGATAACACTTCCACAGATGTGTGAAAATTGGAAAATATACTCAAACTGTATTTAAGCATGTGAATAGATATATAATTAAATAACACTAGCCGTCACTTGTGTAATCCCTTTTCAATTATTGTGTAATATAACTTCAATGTCGTACAGATGTTAATAAGTTTCTCCTTCTCCAGGTAAACTTCACACATCAACATTGCATTTGACCCCGGCTAAGATATCAGCATTGTAAAATTCATCGCCCAATCAGTAAACATAGTTTTCTATAAGGTAGTGAAGTGGACAGTGGAATGACCATTTGACTGGTGGTCCGGACTAAACTTGTAGCTATTAAGTGCTAGTAATATTTTAGCAATAAGGAGATTTATGATTGCATTAGAATTAAGTTTTATTTCTTGGTTCATTACATTTTTATTTTGCTAAACATTGTGTTCAATAATAACCACTGAAAATTATTTTGCTGTCAGCTTCCTAGTTGTCACAGTGCCGCTCACTGTACTCAATCCTGGGCTCAAGAGGCTGCAGTAACATAATTTTGTGCATTATGAATGGTTACAACTTTATGGTTTGTAAGCTATAAGCTGTCTATTATTTGCAGCATTTTGTATTTCTTTTTAAGTGACTTAAATTGTATTGCAATGGTATAATATTGTTCAAAATTGTAATTTGGTATGATTAAACTGTTACGAGTTATAAGAAATGTATTTTGATCTTTAAAATATATTGAAGAAGCACTGATGTTTGTTTATTCTATAACTTGTTTCATTTCTTTCCTGATTATTGAATAAGGCTATTTTAATATATTTCTAATAATTATTTAAAACCGGACACTATATACATGCAATATCTATCTATTTGAAATTATCGCGCATGGTTGGTTTGGCTTACGGGTGTGATTTGGCTGGGCCAAAATCGATTTTTATATTAATCCATTATTTTTTATTTTAATCAACAATTGATTTTTTATTAAGTTGGGCCCTAAATACTTTTTGATCATTTACTTGACATTCTTTATGCAAAACACTACAGATAAAAAGCTCTAGATGGCGTTGCAAGTAATTATTATAGAGCTGCTGTAAAAATATCGAAAATACGTGAAACTACGAAATAAATAATCTTAGTAATTCAAAGCTACGGCAAAAAATCGATTATTTATGGTTAACAAATCGAATATTCTAAAAAAAATAATCGATTCTTTTTTCACATCTCTAGTTTGGCTGTACTCCGATCACCTACGAACGTAAACGGCAAATCGGTTAACTGTACTCGTATTCAGCTTGTTTGTTGTGGCCGACATAATGGCGCCATACATTAGGTCAGTGATTCTTAAAGTGGTCCAAGTTCACCCCTGGGGTCCATGGAAGAGGATCCAGGTCTACGTAGGTGTGAATAAAAATTGGAAATATGGAAATGTGATGTAAATGTAGCAAGAAGGGGTCCACCGAAACCAGAAAAAAATTAAAAGGGGCATACAAGAAAAAACAGTCTGGGAACTTCTGCATTAATATCGTTCACTGAACGAGTCATTCGGTTACCTGCATTATATTTACTTAGATATCTTTATTAAGAATTGCGATGAGAGTTAATGACTAATGTTGATCCACATGGAGATACATTTTTAGTTGAATGTAGGGATGTTACTTGGCGGAGGAAAAATTGATTTTTATAATACTCGATTTTATTTAAAACTAGCTGAACCCGCGGTTTCACCCGCGTTTAAACAAAAAATGTAATTTGACATACATATAACCGAACGTTTTTCGACTCAAGTAACGACTCCACAATCCAATTTGATACTTACTTTATACTTGTTATACCTTCCTCAAATGCGCTTAAACTCGATTTTTTTCTTTTGAAGCATATGGTTCGCCTGTACATCATGTCGTACTAAGTTAAAAACAATAGCAAATTATCCCATGGGCACCTTATACTTTTTTCATTTTAATAATTAATCTATATGTTATACCAGACTATAATTTAAATATCTCTATCTCAAATATTATGAAGTCTCCCGTTCTGATGTGATTGAGTAAGGGCCCGTCCATTAATCACGTGATGTTATATTTTATATTTTGGAATTTTTACCCCCCCCCCCCCCCCCCGAACCTTGGGGGGGTTAAGACTTTCACCCCC
>DWNE01005095.1:0-14373 GCA_018249875.1 Cecropterus toxeus | reverse complement strand
TTCAGTAGATCCAAAGATTAGCCCCGTCAAACTTACAAACTTACAAACTTTACCTCTTTATAATATTAGTATAGAAGTATAGATTGAACGCTTATATGAGTTTTTGACAAAATAGTCATGAAAATTATTAAAATATATATATTTTTAGGTTGGTCTATATTTATTTTCATTTGACACCTATATTGCCGTAATAATAAAAAAATCGTCCCTCTCTCTACCCTTTTATTCTCTATTTCCAAGTGCAATTTCTAAAAATGATATAGCTTATGTCACTTTCCAAACTGAGACGATTCTCATGATGTCATACGTCACAATCCGTTAAGCTGTTTAAGCTATAGCGCGTGCCAAAGAAATGGGCACACGCTCGAAAAACATTACCCTCCTGACGCAAGCAAATATTGAAACCCAAATCTTTCTAAGATTGTAGTGTGGATACCTACTTCAATTATATTAATTTCCTGTTTATAATTAACCAAATAATAACATGTTGGCTACAAAACGTTTACACGTGAATTTTACATTTCTAATACCGCTCTTTTTCGACCCAATCGCATGAACCGAAAGCAATCATCTTCAAATTCGACAAAAATAATATTTAACCGTCGCTTCGTACCTCGTAAGAGGAGTAATATTTTTATGACTTTATTACAGTTAGAATTTTAGTATTTAAACAATTCACAATTCACATAGTCCTTTAAGTGAAAATTCATTAGTAAAATATTAGATATTTGTCTTTGGTAATAAGGAGCACAAGTATCTCTTTTAAGTGTCTAATAACGGTCAATGGGTATCTTTTGATAGCATTTTTTTACTTAAACACTATTTATTTTTCATTGATTAGGAGTCTACTTGATTACTTGGTCTAAGTTCCTAAGACACCTATAAAGTTAGCAGAGATACAATAATTAAAAGAGCGGGGATATTAACATGAACAAAATAGACAGTACAATGCTGTAGGAAGAGATCGTAAGACCAGATACCGATACCGTTACCGATCTAGTGGTAAGCAGTCTGCGATTACTGCCTACGCGACTTGAACGGCTTACATAGTCTGTCTACATACGAGTAATATATTGATTCGGAATCGGATGGAGGCATAAAGAAAATGAAAATTTTACATCCATAATCCATAACTGCGTTCATGTAAGGTGCTTTCTCTTAAAAAACTATTTCTGTGATTATAGATAAGGGGAGACCCTAACATAAATTTAGGACCATTTATGGCTAATTCCAGGCCAATTTTTCATTTTTTGTGGACACTATTTTTTGAAATTTGAAAGTCCATATATTTATTATTTTTTGAGGGTCCTGCGTGTCCCTACAGAAAGCCCTAGTCCTATCCGAGATTTTGCATGGACATTGGCCTTTTTCAGCAGTGATTAAAATCATTCAAGTCTATGGCTGGACGGAGGCCTTTCGTAATAAAGGCGTTAGCCTCAAATTGGCTATGTTGGTGTTTTAAAAAAAACTTTTATAAAAACGTGATTCAATCTTAGATTGACTTCGTCTATGACATTCACGAGAATAATTGAGTTATTCTAGACCGACACTACACAGTTCACAATCACCTCCACGCATCGACATTCGTTGATAATCTCGTAAATGACAGAAAGCCTCGAAACGATAAGTAAAGCTACTACCGAAATCCTAATTAAAATGTCCCATGTATGCCTTCAATCCAGAACGTAGCAGCCAGAAAGATGTACACGTCAGGTGATAGTGATGACGGAGTAAAACCACGTAGGCGTGACAAGAGGATGATAAATTAATGACATGATAGGCGATTATCAAATCCAAAACAAACGCCGCTGCTGCAATAGCTCTATCCCTCGATAAGATCAAATAAATAATCGTTCACGTTAAAGAAATATTTATTTCGCCCAAAGCAATAGATTATTTCTTAATAACAAAACACGGGAATAAATGTGACAAATGTCACAATTATGGGCTGGAGGCTGTACCGCTGTTAGATGTAAACGATAATGACAGTTGCGATCTGTTAGAAATAATATCGACTGGAAACATAGACGTGGGAGTAGACGAAATTGATGAAAAAAGGTTAACGTACAAACGAGACCTTGAGAACAAAACAATCCTGCAAAAAAAATACTAATTTGCAATGTAAATCAAGTTTACAATTTAAAGTTGATACATTAAACGAATAATATTCAATATCAAAATATGAAGTAATTGGCGATGGAGAAACTCAAGAGAACTATAGACAATCTTAGTTATGAACATGAAAGCGCAATGAAGAATAAGTACCTACCACCAAGTTTGAACAACGTGCGTGTAAAATTGACCGTTTAAAATAATCCAGTAAGTGTGAACCCAACTCATGAGGTCACAATGCTCATAATACTATAATCTACAGCACAACAAAGGTAAATGACATTAGTCATTACCTCTAGAAAGCCGAAACTTACTCCAACACATCGTTACCATTAATCCACCGGTCTAAATACCATTGGAATAACGGAAATAACGTTAGTCACGTTTTTATCTCATTAATGGTCGGACTATTTATCTCTTCATGTCCTCTCCTCCATCATTAATACATGTCAACGGTCTACTGTCGTCGCCCGACTTTTGTTTCGTTTTGGTTTGTGACATTTCGATTTCTACTTCTTATAGTTTAATCCCCGACCCGGCAACATTATCGGGGACGTGACTTTTAGCTGCAAAATTGGGGAAAGAATAATCTAATAATACTCTGAAAAATCCCATGAATAAACCTTAAATTTTTTGTTAATGGACGGAAATTTGGTGTTGCCTTTAAACATTTTATTGGATTAATGAATAAACAAATAAACGTTTATATTTTATTGACGATCGAAAATTTGTAACCTTTTTAAAACATTTTCCGAGTTAAGTAATTGACTTGACAAAAAATAAGTAAAATAGCAATTGTTATCATACAAGTTATTCTTCAAAAACGAATGAAAACACGTTTATTTACAACTTAAATAAGTCGATGTAAACGTCCATTGCCGATAATGAAATGGTATTACAACTTCGTAAATTGGTTACAAATAAATAATTCTCATAAGAATTCCGAAAGGAAAAGTGTACATTTCGATGTTGGACGAAAATTTGTCACTTTTAAACATTTTACTAATTCAATTAATAAGGAGAAACTGAGAATTCTAATGGCTGTTATTATACAAGTTACTCGAAAAACTTAACACAACAAGTAAAATCAGTCGACGTAACAGTCCATTGCAGATAATGAAAGGGTGCTATGACTTCGTAAATTGGTTATTCATAGTGATACAAAAGCAATTCAGCTCAAGTTTCACGCGCAAGGTAAGAAAATAGAAACCTCAATATTGCGTAAAGGAAGTACCCATTATATTGGACCAAATAAAAATCGTGAAGTTATTATAAAAGTTTCGCCGTGACCACAATCCATGTAACTGGGTCGTCATATCGGCAAAAGGGAATTCAAAAATCGCATATCGTGAGTACCCGTAACATAATAAAATCTATCAAATCTGCGATGATATAAATCTAAAATCATATCTTTATAAAAGGTTTATACAAGGTTTTACAGTTAGGTATGTTCAATGATCACACGTAACCAGTAAAGAAATACAAGTACCACTTAAAAATAATTAAACGCCCTTTTAAATTCTTAAGTACGCATTTGGTTATCGACAGCATGAGCCGGCCAAATGACGCGCAGCTGGACAGCAATTTACAAAGAATAAATTAAAGCAAAGCGGACATGAAACTGGCAATATTTGATTAGCACTTAACAGACGAGCAAAAAATGCGAACATCCGGCAAGTTCGCGCCAAAACCGCACGCAGTCGAAAATGCAGTCAAAGTACCAAACCAAACAGAAAGGCACAAACATGTAAACACTTCTGAACGACCGCCCCGCTTCCTGCCTGCAGGCTTGAAAAAAGCAAAAACAAAAACGTTCCCATATCAACAAATTCTTTCGAACACCGAACGAAACGCCACCATCGCCCCCAATAGAAAACGTTCAAAATCGAACATGCATGCCCGTTAAAAAAATGTCGTACCCAAGACACGGCTAACGTCCCAATCATATAATTTGAGAGTAACAGGTGCCGGCCATTTTATTCGAAAAAAGTCGACGTCGTGTTTTTATTGAAATTAAAACCGTATTAGAGAAAATCGTTCGGTTAACCGCAAATGTGTTTTATGGCCGGTTGCTTTCGTTTTGTGTCGAGATGTTATGCAGAACCATCATGGGGTTTAGATTTAATGCCGCTTCATTGGAAATGGCCGGCGTACTTGTACAAATGAAGGCTGTCTTGCTCCGATATTCAATACTGAATAATTCCAGTTAACATTTAAAAGACGGAACGCAAATAATGTAATAGCGGAATGAAATTAAACTGGAAACGTTGGAACAAAGCTTTGAGGTGTTCCGAATGCAAGTACTCCGATAGTTTCTAATTAGAAATGAAAAGAAACGCAAAGAAAACTGGAAGAATCTTTAATGAAAAAGATTTTCAATGGTCAAAGAATACCGACTATTTTTTAGTTTGAAAACGATTCGTTAAGAAGTTAGGGAAAGCTTCTCATTATAACGACCAATTGAAGTGTTAAGTCTAGACTTAACTGAGGATGCTCTAAGAGTTTAAAAGACCTGGAACAATGCATTATTATCAGTGCAATATCACAATTTTCTTCGATAATAATTGGATGGTCCGAAGGCGGTCCTTTCAACACGTTCCTTAATTAAGTGCTCAACAATAGATTTCAAATAACTTTTAAAATAACAAAGGCGTTTAAAGTTTAGAAGGAGCCAGCGGAATATCTTGACAGTGTATAAAAACATAATGCACCCGAATACTGAAACCCAAGTTGTTTTTTAAATGAAGTTGTTAATAATCTAGAACATCCAGAAGTACAGAGTGAGAGTCCAGTAAAAGTTGATGTAACGATATAGATCACAATTTTACTTGTTTCTTTCTCAAGCATTATATCTTCCTCGATCTACTATCCTGTTTTATAGCAAGGCATCCTAACGACTGAAGACAAAAGTCATAAAGAATTTCTAGCAAAAATAAGACAATTCCAATTTCTTATGAATATTGCGACAACTTATTTATTAGATCCACGCACAACAGCTAAAGGGAAATTGCCGTAAAAGATACCGAAACAAGAGGCGAAGCTTTTTGCGATATTGTTTCTACTCGCTCTACTATATCATCCTAATCGCGTTAACTCTACCAGTATTAAAAGAGCATATTTTATGCTCAGCTGGCACAGCGCCAAAGGCTTACAGAGAGATGAGTGAATATGAAAATAATAAGCAAGTAACGTTTAAACTTGATTCACCTTTTCAACTTACCGAAACTTTAACTCTATTTTTTTATGAACAACATTTTCAAGCAGTTCTCCGTGAGGATTGCAGTAGTGGAATACAGTTAAAGCTTCTTATTCACGGATTCCGTATTCGCGGCATATGGTCGGAACGTAACCCCCACGAATAAGAAGCTTGATCTGTATTAGTAAATATATATTAATTATAATAGAAAATATGTCTAATATAAAAATAAACGAATAGTTAAAAGGAACAAAAGCACCTAAGAAATATTTTTCAACTTACATCCTTTATTTAACTGGCTCATTAAACGTTAAAAAGACAAAGAAGAACTTCCTAATGAGACTAATCAAGCGCTTCATTTAATAGAACTCTAGGTTAATAAAAAAGCTTTGAATGATGATTCTAGGAGACTAAAAAGATTAATAATGCGGCACGATGCCTTGATGAAGGCACTACTAAGCTAATCGATCAATTGTTTTTATCGATCCTAAATCGATATTTCTAATCTTTGAAATGGATTGGCGATGTTGCGCAAAGGAATTCAGATCGATTTATTATCTGAAGACAAGGCAATATTAAGGTGCAGCACGAACTAAATACTGCCTAAGCTATTGACAAACGGGAGTTTACGTTTGGAGTTTCGAGATATAATAATGTATTTATGAGCGACATTATTATTATAGTTACATGTATATTTATAATTTTCCTGATGTCGACGTATCATTGGACATAATTGGTCAGTAGTATTATGAACTTCTGTAACCAATCTGTTCAAAGTTAAAGAGATTTCAAGGGTTGCGTTGAGAGCCGGCCTAGCGTTGACGACTTTTATAATGAAAATTTATAAGGATGGTTGAAACTAAGTCTCTCACACACACACATATTTTTTATAAAATTATGTGCGGATTGAATCTACTAATTCGGACTTCACCAGCGCGATTATGGCTTGAAACTTTCTTAATCTGAGAGAAGACCCAAGATGACACTAACAAAGCTTTTAAAACACCTATGCAATTCCTTGCAGGAGCACGAAAGTGCATAGGTGTTTTACTGAGGCGAATCGGCATTACGATCATTAAAGTGTAATTTATTAAAGATGAATCTGTCCAAAAGTAATCAACACAAGTTGATCCCCGTCTAACACAATTATCAGTGGTGGCGGGTCCGCTGGTGGTAAATCACTCGGCCGATTACTCCGAATGCGAACGTAATTAAATTACAACACTCGTAACTTGACGAGAGGCCGTGGGACGCTGAAAGTTGTTTGGTCTAAGGTACAAGAGATGGTTTTGCGTGCTCAGTACAGAAGTAGAAGAGCAATCTATATATTTTGAGTGGACACTTTTGTGATGTGTATGGCCAACATGGTGATGATAACCTGCATTGAGTCAGCGATTTGGCGCAATTGTCTTTACACTATAAAAAAAAATATTTCTTATTGGCTGCAACTTAAATATTCTTGTATAATACGAGTATATAAGCATAATAAGTATATCAACTTAGATTAAACAAAAGAACTTGAAATTGAAAAACATGCACACAATTTTTAATGTTCTTCATTAGAGAGAACGTGTGAACATAAATAATAATCTGAAAAGCAAACATGTTAATTTTAAATACAGTAGCAGTTATAAACATTACAATACTACAATTATAATCAAACAGTGCTAAGACGAAAAAGTACTATATTAATATTAACAGATCTTAACAAAACATGTACTAGGCCTACTAAAGCTCGCATATTTTAAACTAATAATAATAGCCGATGATTAATGCTGTGCAGAATCGCAAGAATTCTGATAACTAATGAATTTATACATGATTTTGATTGCCAAGTCGCCTTGGCCATTCTCTTGTGCATAGATCTACATGCAAGATTTTCCGCTTTAATAGACACGGAAAAGAAATAGATAGGCAACCTGCCAAAAACATGCCATAAAATATAGGACTAGAATATACAAATTCGCTAAAGTACATAGATCCAGACTAGATTTAGTAATCAGGATTTACTGGAAGCAAATTATTCACCGGTCAACGATTTAATTTAATAACTCTGCTTCGATACTCCGAAGTCACGTTCTATTAGAAATTAATTAATGTTATATCCATCGATGTCAAAACATCTTGAGGAAATGCACAGTTACGTCTTCACACGCCACACCTGTCCAGTAATCACACCTATATATAGCGATAGTCCAGGTGTGATTTTGATTGTGAAGAATTTATGTTTATCATCATATAATTATGGTTTTAGAGTAACTTATATCAGTGAACTTTATCACCATAACCATGATCCTTGTAGCTGCGTCGAAATTTCGAAAAAAAGAAGAGTTTGTTAACCCACTGTTGTCCCACAGCTGGTCCCGGGCCTACTCTCAAGATGAGAAGAGTATTGGCCATAGTTTACCGCGCTGGCTAAGTGCGGATTGTTAAATTTACACATCTTTGAAAACTTTTTTAGACTCCATATGGATTTCTTCACGATGTTTGCCTTCACCGAATAGCAGTGACAATTAGTTACGAATACGCACATCATTTTAGAAAACTCTGACCCTTAACTGAGGCGTCGGCTGTGTTTCAAACATTAGGCTATGACTACTCAAAAATAAATTAAAAAACCGCATATTGTGAACGATCGTTACATATTAAAATGTATCAATTTCGTAATAATATCAATCAAAATCATACTTATCAGAATTGTAACGTACATATGTGATTTAAATAATGAGTACATACTAACATATTAATCATTTAACTCCTCTCAAGAGTTATGATTTATAACAGATGCAAAATCAGAGACAAAAGCAGAAAGGAACAGATTAATCTATTTTAATATATCTGCCTTTTGTACCTTGTACCATACGAAGACTTTCCCATTTCCAATAAAACGTATAATTAGTTACATAAACATGCGTTTTTATTATTGGTACTTATCTTTACTGCTTTCTTTACTTGAAAACAATAAAATCTATTCAACAACTAACAAGTACGCGATCAAGGTGACTTTTGTTATAATGGGTTACTTGAACTTTTCATTGTAACTCATATTAATCAGGATAATTAAGAAAATACTAAAATACAAAATGATACAAATCCCAATTCAATTGGAAGATATTTTTTGACCTTTTGTATTTACGATATATCGCTGCGTTGCATGAATTTTAACACAATGCTAAATTGATAAATTTTACAGACAAGCCAGAATTTTTATTTTTTAGTTTTAATAATTAATTAATTTCATAAATTATCAAAGGCTATTTACTAAAGTGGATTTAGAGTACCAAGTTTCATTCCTAAAATAATGTAATAAGATTAAAACTGTATGTTTAACTTAAAATTAATGATTTAATTTTGTATTGTGGTATTACTCATACTAACAGGAATATGTTCTGATATTAACATTTAAACGTCTTCTTGTCCTGGGGCTTGGATTTTGTCGACAAATGCTATAAAATTAGGACAATACGTATCATCAATTGATAAGTTATAATTTTTCACAATTGCAGCTACTTAAATACTTTCAACCAGTCCGTCCGCAGTATGTCAGATTTTTAAATCAGCCTTATTCTTAGTTAATTTCCTTTGCGAGCACTCTACAACACTTCACGAAAACCAGGCTTCACAAAGCCGCTTTACCCGGAATGAACTGAACAAAGTTGTGAGTGATCCCTCAAAACTGCCCTCCAATTTTCATTTCTGATTATTACAGTCAATGTCAAAACTTCCCGAACAAAACCAAACACAATTTGAATTACGAACTCAAAACTTACGAAATCAAGTTCGGAATGACGAATTCTCCGAACAGCACACCTGTAGCCGACTCAAAAACAAATGACTACTTTGCGCTAAACGTGGTCAAACTTCGAGGTATTAAGACCTGAGCTCAATTGTAAAACTGATTTATTTGCGAGCGATTGTACTAATTAATATAAAAAAACTACTAAAATGAACATTGTAAATCATATTTATTTAATAAGATAGGACTGACTACTTCAAGTCAGTCCACTTGATGGTGAGTGGTCACTATCGACAAAGTCTGTTAACAACATTATGCAGAACAAGGGTTCTATCTTAAATCAATAGCAGATGCATTACTACTCCTGAGGACAAAAATATAATTAAACGACGGTAATATAATTGGATAGTGAACTATATTTCCAACTTCAATTTCTGCATTAATTTAATGTGAACATTTCATAAAATAACCAAACTACGAAGTAGAAACTTTCGAACGGTTCCCAATATAAAATTCGGTGAAAGAAAAAAAAGCAATCGATTTGCGTTAAAAGTGGTCAAGCTACAAAGGAAATAAAAGTTAGTAAATTCTAATAGAAGATATTTTGTAAATTTAAATTCTTGTTTTGTATTAGTGTCCATACATAATTCGTAATCATTCAGGAGAAGAGCAGTTAAGGAGATCAGCCCAGTTGACCAAAAATTGGTTCGATAAACTTAAATGTTTATTTAGCTATAACATGGATAAACTATTTTATAAAATTTAAATAGGAAACGGGCAAGCAATCCACCTGATGGTAGGTGGTCATTGTTTATCATGTATATTTACAACATGTTCCATATAAAAAAGGGGTTCTACCTGAAATCGATCACAGGTGTCAGGAGAAATAAGATCTTCTCACACAACGAGCCACTTACATAAATTCCTAATAAACACGAAAATCAACGGCAATTTGAATGACGATCGTTCAGAATAATTTCAGAATACCTAATTCCGTGAACGACACACCTGTAGCGAACTTAAAACCAAGCGACTGTTTTGCGTTAAAAGTGGTCGTGCTTCGGAGATAATGAGCTTAGGCAAATCCTATTACCGCGGCTTCGCTTACACGGATTCTTTTTGCAAACACGAAATAGCAGTGTTTGTGCGACGCACGACTTTGTGCACCACAGAACTGGTGTTGTCTAGAAATGGCAAACGAAAGCTAAAGCTTGTACAACACTTGATTATTCGTGCGATTGTTCGTTGACTTCGAGAAATCAGAGTCTTAGTTTGCGTGGTATGTATGATCGACGTTAGGTAGGTACTGAATAGAAGATCCAAAGACGCAAAAAAGGTTCTCATTTACAACAGAGGATGCAACAATATCTTCAACAATATTCAAGCATACATAGTTCGCCCTCTATTTAGTTTTTTTCAATGCTAAATATAAACTAATCCTTTTAGATAAAACTACAACGTTTACTTATGTATGAGGCGAACATCTTAGTCCTCGGGAGTAGCAACGTATTTGTGATTGACTTAAATTTTATAAGAACGAAACATAATTTTAACACTATAACACTATAAATTACAAAGGAACACAAATCAGGACATGCTTTAAGAAGTAACGTCCATATAAAACAATTTATTTGTCATTCTGACCCTACTCTTGAAGTGTTGAGCAAGATCTGTCCAATAGTACTAATGACCGATACATTCTTAATATACCATTTCTATTCAACGTCTCATCTGTGGTTCTTACTATTGCATATATAGCAAAATAAGCTTTATCGTTAAGATATAATGGTGAATATCCCGTGCAGGTGTTGCTAGATTCATGAGCAGTCAATACAAGCTGATTATCTGTTATTCTCGATTCTTTATGCTAATGACCTATTGATACGAGACCTTATAGCAGTGGTTCTTAAAGTGAGCGATAAAAGTTAGGTACACTGGAGAATATATTGAATGTTAGTCTAAAGAAAAAAACAATGGAACCGAGAACTTCTTCCTTTTTCAAGTCAATTAAAACGGGATGTTACGACATTTTAGGGGGTGCTATCGTATTTATTTAATATTTTGAACTTAAACCAATACTTACTTATAACATAACATTTGACTGATTTATCTATAATCGTTAAAAAATTAGAGCTAGAAAACAATCGATCCTAAAAATAAAAGTCTAATGTAATAAGTTTGAGAACCGCTGTCTTACGGGATTAAGGTAGGATTCGAATACAATATCAGTTTATTCTTAGTTTTTCAGAACATTAATGATATATGGTTACGATAAAGCATTTGTTCCGTAATAATGGCTCAGGTTATCGGCTTAAAATAACGGCTTAGTTTAAAACTGTCGGTTTTTAAAGGTCGTCTATTCTTGTAATTTATCTTCATTTACCATATTTGTGTGATGGAGACTAAGTAGGATTAATTACCTGTAACAAAAAGTATGTGTATTAAAATCATATAAAATACTTCTAAAGATTAATCGCTGTGCAAAATTCGAAATAAGGCGTGATACTGAAGCTGTTTTTAAATACAGTAGATCTATGTAGGAAGATAGACAGACATACTTGAATATTTGATAGCCCGCGTGGCGGAGCGGTCACCATACCGGTCTGACACGCAGTGGGTTCCTGGTTCAATCCCCGGCCATATAAACATCTCAATGATTAGATTATGTTCGGGGTCTGGGTGTTTTGTGTATTCGTCTTTGTGTGTCCATGGCATCCACGACACGCGAGAACGGCGTTTTTTTAACAAGGATTTTCAAAGTACAATTTAGTAGTGAAGGTTGCAATATTTGTAGATTATCAGAAAAATGGCGGTTTTTAAGATGGAAGAAAGTTGCAATTTTATTATAATGCCCATCCTTCAATATAGATTTTATAGTCATAACCGTACTTATAAGTGGACACACACAGAGATGAGCACTATAACCCAGACCCAGAACACATATTCGCATTTAATATTTACGGAAATCGAACCCGGAACCACTTTACAAGACAAGCCAATGATTATAGTATTATATAGGATGAAAGAGGAAAATGTTAATTAGCTAATTACTAAATTTAGTACTACTACTACAAATGTAACTCAGTAGAGCAATAAAAAGAATCATCATAAAGAAACCCCGACAGATTCAAGGTAAAACTGAACATTAAGTATGAAAACACATAGAAACGCAATACAAAACACGTCCTAATTGTTTGCACAAGCGCTAAAAATCTCTCATCCTTGACCAACATTGGGTCCCACCAGAAACTAGGTCTCCCCATCTAGGCAGTGGGAACAAGGCGTATGCTTGACACAGTTCTGTTCTATCTCAATATCTGTAAGGGCTGTAACAGACTTGCGATTTGTCGTATAATCGCATCAGAGACTTCGACTGTTGAGTGTTTGGTTGACATTTTGCGCAACTTGTGATTTGAAGTAGTGTTTTTTTTTTTCATAAATATTACTCGTAATAGTTTAATGTTTTTAGGGTTCCTTATATATAAAAAAAATATATAAAAACTGGTTTTGAGAGTGTAAAACACGAAATAAGTTTCTAGCCCCAAACTATGCTGAAGGGAAGTTAATTGGTTTTAACTGAACACGTAAAAAATGTGTAGAACTGTGAACTAATGGAAATAGTTATTTAATACGAGCAAACATCTTTCGCCAAACATCGGTGACCTTAACACCCTATAAAACCAGTTTAAACGTTAGTAAGTACTCTCCAAAAAACGTAGCCGTATAAAAAATAAAGCCGTTTTAGGAAACCATAAAATTTACACTGACTATTTCTGGTGGTATTTTTGCAGTTTATAACACAACAACAATAATGACCCATTTTCAAAAAACGTTGACATTTATCACTAAGCCCCTTTTAGTTTACATTTCCGCCGCGGCATGCGCTGCTATCGTTTACTCTATCCCATCGATACAATTCACTCGTACTCAATATGAGGCGACCGTCTCAGTCCTCGAGAGTAGCAACGCATCTGTGATCGACTTCAGATAGAACCGCGTCCATCGGCGGCAGTTACCACTTACCATCAGGTGGACTGCATGCTCCTTTGCTGCTTCAAACACATAAAAAAATATAGACGTAAAATATGTTTTTTGTATTCGCGTATGAAGTTGCGGGTAGATAAATAAAACAAAGTCGCTAAATTACAGTACAAATGTAGCTGGCCTGTTCAAACCCTTACGTAAAAGAGAACAAAAAGAGAATACTCGGAGAGCCCGAGGCATTTCATTGTGCATTGGAGTTACGATTGAAATCTGTATAATGTGGAAGTGAAAAACAAGGTAATTTTAATTAATTGTTACAACTGACACCTACCACATGCACGCCCGCGACAGAGCAAGCGCGAAACGAAAAAATAAGATTAAACAAAAAACAAACATATTACATGATAAACATAACATCAAACATCGAAGGGAGGGATACGTGAAGATACGTTTCAATTATGATTAAATAATTGATATGTGATTCGTTATCAAACAGAATCAAGATATTAGCTGAGTCAACATTGCATATGTTTCTTTTTCTCTGATTCAGTAATTTCCATAATTCGTGTTTTATATAGATCAGTGATAGCCGAGCAGTGATAGCCCAAATGGTTGAAACTCGGCCTCTCAATCGAGGATCGGGGTTCGAATCCCAGGCACGCACCACAGATTTTTTTTAAATTATGTGCGTATTAGAATTTAATTATCATTAATTTACGGTGAAGGAAAACATCGCGAGGAAACCTGCACATCTGAGAGTTCTCATAAAAAAAGAGTTCTTAAAGGTGTGTGAAGTCTACCAATTCGCACATATGCAATTATGTTGACTCAGCTAATATCTTGATTCTGTTTGATAACCAATCACACATCAATTATTTAATCATAATTGAAACGTATCTCTTCAAGTCTTTGTGCATTTAAAACAAACAAACGTAATGTAAAAATTCATAAAACAAGATAAAAAACGCAGATAAAATGAATACAACAAGTGCTTTATGATCTTCATTTCACTGGAACTTATTTGTTGTCACAAAAACGTATGCGAATGAGAAACAAAAGGCTATAATTATACTGAAAACAAAAATACATAATACAATTTCAATTAATTCTGAGCAATCTGAAACTGAGGCTTCAGGCTTTATTTCACGTTGTAAATTTAAGGTCTCTGTTTACTTATTGTTATTTAATCTCAGTGCTACTTTTTCGTATATATAAAAATAATTTCCGAGTATGTTTATGCTTATAAAATCGGAGGTAGGCCACAGATGCGTTGCTACCCGTAATTACGTAATACCCCGAACTGACGCGAAAGGTGGGACTGAGTGATAACCGCGTAAGTCGAATT
>DWNE01005094.1:0-14373 GCA_018249875.1 Cecropterus toxeus | reverse complement strand
CAAAGGTGTGTGAAGTCTACCAATTCGCAGTTGGCCAGCGCGGTGGACTATGGCCTAAAACTCTCTCACTCTGAGAGGAGACCCGTGCCCAGTAGTGGGACAATAATGGGTTGACGAGACGAGAACTTTCATGAAAATTATAATTCAATCGAACGATGTAGGTCATATTATAATAATCAATCCGTATACGTTGTTTAATATAAACAAACACGAAGCAGATTTGAGGGCTGATAGCATAAACATTTTTTTTTTAAATTTTAGAATGTTTGTTTGTTTGATTGTGTGTGTTTTTCAAATGGTATCAAACGAAAACTACTTCATTTCAGTAAAAGAATTGACTTAAGGACTATTAAAGTAAAAGTATAGTAAAATTTTATTTAACATTTTTTTTTAATTAAAATACATCCTCAAAAGTTATTAGGTACACTAAATCTCAAGGCATAGGTTGTCCCAAATGAAATGAGAATGAGAAGAAGAACTGACCAAGTCAATTTTAAGTACAAATACACTTATATATTTTAAATATTTTTCCACGTTTTTATTAAAATTTAAATATGTAAAAATATTTAGAGAGTTCTGGAGATAACCTGCTAACGAAGACCTTACGGGTAAATTAAACGGCCATAATTTACTAAGGTCTAATTGGGACAAATTCCGCGGTCTACCGACGCCTTACATTAGGGTGTTGGGAGGGAAAATATGTGTAACACGTCGTACAGTATTAACATTCTCTTTAAAACCAAATGATTCCAACGAAGATTGACTTAAAAAAAAAACAAGAAATTTCTACAGAAAAATCAAAGTGCGGAGTAACAAAAGACACCTATCCATTGAAATGGGGCTGTATTCTTCAGTTCAGGGTCTCACGCACAATTTCAAGATTTCCGACGTGAAATGGAGACGGGGTGCGAATAGCAATGAAACGGTGGCTGACAAATAGTTACAGGACGCTTCCTTGAATTTATTTATCTTGAACTTCGCCTGGAGTGAAATAAGTTTACAACCCATTATTGCCTCACTGCTGGGCGCGGGTCTTCTCTCAGAATAAGAGTTTTAGGCCCTAGTCCACCGCGCTGGCCAAGTGCGAATTGGTTGACTTCACACACCTTTAAGAACTCTTTTTGTAGAGAACTCTCAGATTTGCAGGTTTCCTCGAGATATTTTCCTTCACCGTAAAGCAATGATAATAAAATTCTAATACGCACATAATTTTATAAAAATCAGTGCCTGGGATTCGAACCTTGGACCATCGATCGAGAGGTCAAGTTTCAACCGTTAGGCTATCGCTGCTCTAAATTTGTTTAAATGGCTGTAAAGTCTCTTTATTCCTAGTTGAATAAAGGTTATGAGTTATGGTTAGGAGGAGCTTAGATTTTCCACACCGGTAGTGGTAGAACCCTTTATGGGTCGAATTCAGAAGCACCATCGCCTTATCTATTTCTACCAGCGTTGTTTAGCTTTGCTGCGTTTTATTCTAAAGCGTGGGGTAAGGGAGGCATACTTATACAAAACGTTCAAAATTTTCCTCAGGAGTTACAATGCATGGATTACAGATGTCCATGGGCGGCAGCCAATTACCATCAAGTGAACTTCTTTTTCGTTTTCTACTTGAATATTATAAAAAAGCTGATTCAATAATAACTGATGGTATCGACTCGAAAACAACGTAATCAATCTAATTAAATCAAATTAGAATAAATTGCGTTGTCAATCCCTATTTACTCCATGGTCCATTGCGTGGGTAGCGCAAATAGATAGACTTCATATACTTTTGTGATTTTTTTTTTCTAATTACTTCTCGGAGGTGTAGGTTTCCTCACGATGTTCTCCTTACCGTAAAGCAATGAAAATATGTATACCGATCTCAGTAGATTGAATTTTAACCTTGGACGTCCCGGTTAAAAAGGCGACTTTCAGTTAAACAATCACTGTTATTGATTATATTTAATACTAAACTTTATAGAATCCATTATCAGTTTTAAATTATATTTAAAGGCGTTTCGTTCAAGGTTACAAAGCGGCAAAAAATCCATCACACGCCTGTGTTAAAACAGTATCAGTATATCAAGCGTTTATATCAAAAGATCTGCGTTTATCAGGTGACAGCACACAATGAACCATTTGAAACCATTAAATAAATAGCGCTCCATTGTCGCTGTTACACTTTCAAACAAATTGCTTTCAATTCTCCCCACTGTCTTTATGACGTCACTTTTTCAGTGCCAATTGGAGGCAGTTTTGCGCTAAAAGTTTTTCAACTTACAATGGCTTGGTTTAATTTTCATTTTTAAATTGTACGAGCAATTTTTTGACGTAATATTCTAACTAGCAAACGAGCAAACAGTCCACCTGATTTGAAATGGCTTTTGATGGCCATTGACAGATAATATGATAACTTTGTATGCGTAATCATAAAATTTCCATTTGTTTCCATTGTTGCAAAAATAAAGCAACTCTGTAGTTTTTTTTCAGATGGAAGGAAGGCGTAGTTTAGAGATAATTATGTACGTATTACCTAATCGTGTTACTCGTACTATTAAAGCAATACTGTTCATTACATATTGTTACCCATAGCCACAATGTATTCGGACGTGAATCATATACCTCCTTTTTTTGACGCCTTAATGCTCCAATCCTTACATGCTTAACTACCCATGAGGAGTTATGGGCCAACTTGAGTAACTAGAACACAGAACACAGTTTAATACCGCAGTTACTGTACAGAAACAGGAGCGTCGGTTGTTCCTCCGGTATTGTTGTTTCAAAGGATTTTACTGTCAAGTTCTATAACTTCATTTTATAATTATTGCACATCTCGAACGTTTAAGATTATGCATTACTCTCGCCTCGTAAATGACAATTTTTTTTTGACTTTATTTAAATTTATGCTTAACTAAGTTTGAGCCACTTTGCTGTTTTTCGTTACAGTTATTCTTTCAAGGAGGCCTAGCAAAAACACTTGCACCAATCGTTTTCTAAGAGATTTCCATCCCTTTCCGTTACATTTTGTTGTAAAATTTTCTTTAACACATATATATTTAACATTTAACACTAGAACGCTAGTCTTTCTCATAAACTCTTATAAAATTTTAGAGCTTTTCATTCGTTTGTAAAGAAACCCGTTTCTATTCCCAATTTTGCAACAATTTTCCAATTATATTTACCCCGACATAAACTTAATTTAGGGGCCGGAATTAGGAGTAAGATCTGAGAGAACACGATTTTCTACTCACTAAGGAGAGTTTAGCCTAAAACTGGGCTCCTTTGAGAAAAATCATAATTATTTCGAGTAAATATTACGGGAATGTTTAGGCCAACGCTGATTAAACGGATTCATTTTAAACAAAAATGGTAGCTTGTACCAATTACTGTAATGTTTCTCCGCCAGTAGTGTAAACTGTTTGCTTAATTTTTATAATTTGCTCAATTTTCTTAATCTCTAAAAATGTTTTTTTTTCCTTTGTTTAAACTGGTTTAGATTTTTCTAAAGGTTTTATTTTTATATTCAAGGAATATTGTACTAAATGCCGAACACATTTTTTTTGATGTGATACATCTATAGGACCAGGTGAACCTAACTGTTGGCGTAACGATTCTTGGATTTATTGATTTTTGCGCCATCTGTTATACGTTGTCGGAACTATTAAATATCGAACAAAAGTAAAAATACAACTTTATAATGTAGTCTTACACTTATTGCTCTACACTAGAATTTTCTTTGAGTTATGGGTGCCTCGGAAAGACATAAACAAGAATACACAAACACCTAGAACCTAATTCAGATATCTGTCGGGCCGAGAATCAAACCTTATTGGGTATTAGATCTCATTTAAAAGCATATTTCAATAATAAAAGCATAAAAAAATGTAACCTAAAAATAAAAATAATAATAAACTAATCGTATCTGATCTTGCACCATCAACTTTGATTCTGCAGCAGAAAACTCGTAAATCATTTATTGAAAGATGCGCAAAAATAAACTATTCATACTCGAGCGTAACGTAGCAACCTCCAGAATTTCCACGTTTCTATTCGATAAATAAAAACAGGCTCATGTCGCTTTTATATAGAAGTCGAGCACGTGACGGGAATAGGCATCGAAAGACTGTATCTCACAGCTACACTATGCTTCTCACCCTGTTCTTCAGGCTGTTCATTGCGCTGCAAAAAAATCCTTCGTGAATATTGTCCGCAAAATGAATATCGCAGCTATTCGCAACATTCAACTTTCATACATTTGACTCGTTCTAAAATAACAAAAAAAAAATGAATCGCCTGGCAGGATAAGTGGCAAAACAAAGTGTTGAGTATTACAACTATTATTTTGTCCATCTATGCATTAGCCTTTTGAAATTCGCTGCTTAACGTCCTCTATCTACTTAGTTAGGTAAAGATAAGTCTTGCAAGTTGACATACATGGGGAGGGAACGTACTCGAAAATTCACAAAGTTTGCATAAATGCTGGATGAGATAACTTTTACCACGAATTTTGAAACAGGAAACGTTCTATAATAGCATCTAATAAAGGTGATTGAACAATTAATGTTTCGACTCCGGAAACACCAACACCACATCTATTTCTGCCTAATAACAGTCTGAAGGGTGTGGTAAGGCAGGCATACTTATTCGAGGCGTTCCAACTTAGTACTCAGGAATGGCAACGCAGCTGTGGCCAAGCTCAAGTAAGATACTGATTTATTCTGGGTTTTATTACAGGTGTCCCAGGAGCTACTTACCATCAAGTGGACTTCATGCTCGTTTGCTACTTCAAATATTATAAATATAATAATATTAAAGAAATTAATACTCGTTTCTCCTCGAGTGTGTGGCTGTAGCTTAGGATCACAGGAACCCGCATGTGTTCGCGAATATCGGTCATTCAGTCGCAGATGCTGTGAATAGTATGCTGAATACAAAGATGATTCGGCTCCACGCTGAATACATGTGAATGCTTATCTTTTGAACATTTCGCGATAAGTCAAATAGGTTACGCTTTTTCTTTCACCTCGAATATTTGGTATTACGTGTAGAGCTTGTACACGTTGACATCATGCCTCTTAGCAACATTTGAAGGAATGAGCGCCTGTCAAACAAAATTGAAAACAAGAATTCTCAGTGAGAAATTTTAAGTGTTAAAATTATGGATCAAATAAAATTGTTTGTGATCATGTGTAAATGCCATGTTATCTAAAAAATGTGAATCACTATCAAAACGTTTACTACGAACGAAACAAAAGCATTATACACATAATGAAGATCATAATGTGTACCGTACATTTCTCCAAACGTAACAAAATTATATTGAATTATACGAATATTATTTATTCCTCTTTTTTATTTCGTTTTATCTCACCTCTCACATCTACTATTATTAACTTTCTAAAAAAAACTTATCCGATAATTCGAAAAAATCCTTGACAATCGCATTCAGTCCATAAGTGTTAGATTTGTACAATTTTCCTTTCAACCTTTTCATAACCTTGTTGCCCTTCGTAAAACAGTTACCACAAATATTATTACCCAATCAAAACACAGAATCATTATTCAAATTACTGAATTTGAATTTCTAATGAAAGCCAAATAAACCGCATAAAAGTAAATGTCACAAGTCTCGTTATCAAAGGATCTTTTATTACGACCTACCAACTAATTGGCTTCGTATCTACGCCCAAAAAAGTAGAACTAAAAGAGCTACTAAAAGCGCTACAACGCCTGAGAATTCCTCTTGGGTAGAAAATGATTACTAAGGCGCTGGTCGATTGTATACTGGTACACACACCACTTAGAATATTTCTTTTAAAAAATCGGTCAATTGCGAGTCGCGCACGAAGGGTTCCGCACCATTATCTACAATATTGCAAAAAACACGTTTATTGTATGGGGACCTTAATATATATGTGTATATTATATTTAATTTTTAGTATTTGCAGCAACGGAAATACATCATTTGTGAAAATTTCAGCTTTCTAGCTATCACAGTTTATGAGATACAGCCTGGAGACAGACAGACGGACAGACAGCGGATTCTTAGTAATAGGGTCCCGTTAATCCTTTGGGTACGGAACCCTAAAAAGAGTTAGAGACTGTATGAAAAGCAAAATTAAGGATTTTAAAAAATCCTACGACAAAAAAATTTATTGAATAAAGAATATAACAGTTAAAGTTATAACAACAACAGAAATACATCAACTGTGAAAATTTCTAGCTATCACGGTTCATAAGATACAAACGGACGGACGGATAGACGGACGGACAATGAACGTAACACATAGTATATATTCATAAGATACAAACTGTCAGACAAACGGACGGACGGATAGACGGACGGACAATGCACGTAACACATAGGTATATAACATGAACCATCATGAACATCAACCAGAACCTATGATTGAAAAATCGTATCGAAAACGGACTAGTAGTTTTAGAGATTTGACGACCCGCGTGGCGGAGCGGTCACCATACATACCGGTCTGACGCGCAGTGGGTCCCGGGTTCGATTCCCGGCCAGACAGAAATATGAATAATGAGTTTAAATTTCTGCTTTGGGTCTGGGTGTTTGTGTATTCGTATTTGTGTGTCTATGGCACCCACGACACAGGAAAAAAGTCCTAGTGTGGGGCTATGAGTGTAGAAAGCTATGAGTGAGTGTATTTACACTCACTCATAGCTTTCTACCCCTAAATTTACCAAAATCAATGTGGTCATTTGACCACATTGATTTTGGTAAATTTAGGGGTTTTTTTTCAATTTAGGGAGATATTTAGAGGTAACGCTTGGAAATATTTTAGTGGAAAAAATTAAAATTACCATAAGATTATTTAGTCTACCGAGTTTTTGTAGTAAAATTGTAAAAACATGAAAATTTTTGAATTTGCGAATCATTTTTGACAATTTAGAGTTTTTGTTCATCGTCAATGTTGAAATTTAGAGGGTTTTATGGTGTTTCTTATAATTTTAAGGAACGCTGGGTAAAATAGTAAACAACTGTTTCTTCTCAATAATAGATGAGGCTTTGTTTGTTTAGAGGTTTTTCGAGCGTATGTATGTATGTGTGTATGTATGTATGTGTGTATGTGTGTATGTATGTATGTATGTGTGTATGTATGTTTGTTTGTATGTATGTCGATTTCTTTGGCACGTGCTGCAGCCTAATCGGCTTGACGTATTATGACGTTGACGTATGACATATCATTAGAATCGTCTCAGTATGCAGTGACATTTTATTTTAAAAAATGATGCCTGGAAATAGAGGAAAGGGGGGGGGGGCAATTTTTTTTACTATTACGGCAATATGGGTATCAAATGAAAGCTAGTAAATTGTAATACTTTTACTTGACTATTTTAAATTTATATAAACGTTAAATTAAATATATATTATTACGAACAAAAATTTCGTTTTAAGCAGTCCGGTTTTTTGTTTTAAATGTTTTAACGATGTTACTTGTTTGGAGAAAAAAACGAGCGAAGCTCGGATAACCAGGTACTCTAATTATAAAACATTTTTTAAAAGCTTTTATTTAACTTGCAATGTTTGTATGTATGTTTGGGTCAAATCTTGCAAGATGAATTAAACCCACTTCTCAGTGCCCGATTGAGCTGAAATTTGGAAAACACATAAAGTTCAGATGCAATCAAAATTGTTGGAATTCGAAAATGTCCTCTGCAACAAAATGGCGAAATACATATTTTTGTTCAACTTATCCAATATGGTTTTTAAATGAAAAAACTTAATTTGTAGAATTCAATACAGTACGGAAAAAAGCTTGTTTTTAAAAATACTTTTTATACTAATTTATTTTATTACGTAATCTTATTATGGTAACTTCCTACTATCACAATAAAGTAAAAAAAGAAAAGAACGCATTCTTAGGCCGTAAACAGAACAATGGGCCGTTCCCCGAAATAAAGCGGCGTTCACACGAGCGCGGTAGACCGGAACGTGTAATGAACTTGGGAATGGCGGGTCTGCACGGTTTCGGGTTCAATTCCGGTCAAGACTATGCAGAATTAATGAACGATTAGTGTTGATCGTAATAAAATTTCCCGGTGGGACAAACAGTTTAGTTCGACCGGGAAAGTACCACTGAAACACCTATTTCTAGCGTGAAGCAGTTCTTGGGTGAGGTGGAAGGGTGTGTTTGCCGGCTCATTTTTATATGAGGCGACCATCTCAGTCCTGCGGAGTAGCAACGCAACTGTGATCGACTTCATATAGAACCCCTGTTTTATTTGAAGTTGCTTACAAATGTCCACGGGCGGCATTAACTACGTACCATCAGGTGGGCTGCTTGCTCATTTGCTACTTCATTTTTATAAGAAGTTCCTTATCGCGCGCGGACTAGACGGGGGGAAAGGGGGCTTGACGGAAAAAATTAAGACCAAAAGTTGTAACGATACTTTTTGTTGTAACGACACTATTTTGCATTGAAAATAAAAAAAATCAAAATACGATTTCTTCTCCAATTAATCGAAAGGAACTTCATTCTATCCGGGTGTGCATTGACACCTCTCTAGTTTTTGATCTCAGTTCAGGTCAGTATGAAAGTTCTTTCACCCAACTTATCAGGATCAATCTTAAGGCTTCGAAGGGAAAAGCCTAGACACGTATCTGATCGTAAGTCCTTAACGCGTTACAAACTTTATGTACAGGGTGTTTACAAATACAGTGTTTTTTAAAACATTTTCTAATAACTTAAATGTATATATTTTTTTATAAATATGAAGCAGCAAACGAGCAAGCAGCCCACCTGATGGTAAGTGTAAGACATATGTAAGCAACTTCATATAGAGCAGGGGTTCTATCTGAAGTCGAGGACTTTGATGATCGCCTCATATAAAAGTGAGCCAACCACATCCTTCCACCAGACGCAAGAGCTTCACGCTAGAAATAAGTGTGGCGGTGGTACTTCCCCGGTCGAACTACATTGGTTTTATCACCTGTCTGTATATGTTTGTAGGCTAGCATAAAATAGTTAAAAACAACCTTCGATTTTACCTGTTGTACAGTTTGCTCATACATGTATCATCTTTATTATGTACTGCGTCGGAAGGCTAAGGTTTCGAGCGTATGTATGTATGAATGTCCATTTCTTTGGACTACTTCTTTCACGCGCTACAGCCCAAACGGCTTGACGGATTGTATCATATCATTAGAATCGTCTCTGTTTGCAGAATGACATAGGTTGGCAAAGAATGGCACCTGGAAATAGAGGAAGAAGAGGGGGGGAGGATCGTTTTTTTACTAGTACGACAATATGGGTATCAAATGATAGCTAGTAAATAGACGTACCTAAAATTCTATGTATTATGATACTTTTACTTGACTATTTTGCCAAAAACCCAAAAAAATCTTAAATTAATCATATCATTATGAACAAAAAATTCGTTTTAAGCAGTCGGGTTTTTTGTTTTATTTAGTTTCATTTCTGCCGTTTGTGTAATGCACACACTGAATATTTTATTGTTTATAAATAGAGTAAATTTTGTTCTTTTTATAATTTCAAACATTCTGTATACGGTATCTGCGAGCAAGTTACTCACGTCTCGGTCGAGATACCATACTAGTTCCGGTGCGTGACTCTGTTTGTTGTTATGTATTCAAAAAAACTCAAATCCGCTAAGTAGTGCTTTTTATGTCTGATCAAAGCGTATGGATTGAAGATTTTAGTTTTTTGAGTGGCAACCGAGCATGGAGTAAACCTGGTTGGGTGGTCATGGATACTTGTAACAAATCGTAATAGATTTTAGGGTTCCGTATCCCAAAGAACATCTAACATCTGTTGTAAAATGCTCTCAAAAAATACAAAACATTAATAATACCCGTACCGAGCATTACCATAAGCTATTATTATTTTTTAAGTTTCTCATTTTAAGTAACAATGTACTATAATTGTATGTCTTATGAGAAATAAAGATTCTTTAAACCTAAAGGTAAAAACGGAACCCTATTAAACATAAACGCTTTCTACACTCATAGCCTTACAGTAGGATTTTCTCCTGTGTCTGTGAAACTACGAAATAAATAATCTTTTTAATAATTATAAGCTATGGCAAGAAATCGAAAGTATAAATAAAAATCGATTATTTTCAACAAATCGATTTACAAAAATCGATTATTCAAAAAAAATCGATTATTTTGTCACATCCCTAATTCCCTCTACTACAATATCATATGTCACATTCGCTATACGTAACGTGTTCTACTTTGCTCTTACAAAACAGTTATGAAATACAAAGTAAGGCGGTCTGTTTGTGCGTCCGTCGCATCCTGTCTACAGCGCCATATACGTGACACAAATGACAATAACATATGGTCAAAGAACTAAGACGAAGTAATGTAACACGGCGATGTAATTAACTGTCGCAAGATGGCGTTGTTACCAATAAGAAAGTTACAGGTGGCGCTATTGGAACTTATAGCAAAGAATAAAGAAAATGAACCAAATAGGTATGTGATTCTACGAAATAAATAATATTTTAAATGGAATTTAATAATATTTAATTGCTATTTGAACTCCTTTATATGTGTATTTAGGCTAAATAATATAAATGTAACAATAGATATGAAAAATTTGTTCGAGATTTGCCTCAAGATTCAAAAGATTATGTTCGATTTGTACCCCAATAAAATTTCCCAGTGGCCGTCCTCAGCGCTGTGTGGAGGACTCCAGGTTCTCAAACGGAACGCAACCGGAGTCCTCCAAGCGCGATGCAACTATCTGATTTTTTCCCGGTGAGCATTAGCACTCACCGTATCATCAGATGTTTACGACAGCATGCGATCACACATGACGCCGTCCTTCCCGGGGTCGCGTCCTTCACGGTTCAAGTTATCTTGTCGCCCGCAACCCTGGAAGCTTTTAGTCGCCTCTTACGATAGACAGGGGATACCGGAGCCCTATTCTGGTCCCGGTACTATAGGGACAACAGATACTTTTTTTTTGCACGCGCTACAGCCTAATCGACTTGACGCATTATAACATAATTATGACATATCATTAGAATCGTCTCAGTTTGGAAACTGACATTAGCTATATAATTTAAAAAAAATGGCGCCTGCAAAGGGGGAAAAAGCGTCATTTTTTTTATTATAACGAGAATGTGAGTATGAAATGAAAGTAATATATACAATAAATAGACTATTTTTATATATGTATGTATAGTAATATCCCACTAAAACATTCTGTAGAAAAAACTAAGCAAGTCTCGATGGAGCTGCTTGTTTATCTCTAAAAAGTAATGAAATCTAGACAAAGTCGTGCCAAGTCTAAGGTTCCTTACTGCGATTTCTTTATTATTATAGTTAATGTTGTGTGACTTGGCCGTTGACTGGTACCCACTAACGTATAAAGAATGTTGAGTCTTAAGTCTTATCCAGTAAATTTTGAGTATGCAGCACTACCGTGCCCCCGGATTTTTACTAAAATTTATTTATATTATATTTATATTTATTTATAAAGCGTTAAATTACATGTATCATTATGAACAAAAAAACATTTTAAACAGTTGAGTTCTTGTTTTTTATATTTTTCACAATGTAAGTAATATAATCACGTGATTACAGATGGAATATACATCCGTTTGCCATTTCATTTTGAAAATATCTACATCTAGACAAACATCTTTAGTATAAATTGACCATTTTGAGCCACGCAAGATCTAAGGCCTAACAGATAAACTTTTAGGTCTTAGATCTTTAGCACTGTCGCTAACAAAGCTATCGTGGAATCGCATACAATTACTCGTTACTATGTGAATGTGGCATAGAGTAAACATTATAGAGGGTTTGCAATGTTGTAGGGTAATAAAAGATAGAAACAAAACAAGAAAACTAGATAATAAAGGAGGAATAAACGAAAAAGAAAATAGTGACAAATAGGAACGTGTGGTTTAGTCCACATGTCATGAAGAAGTATGGAAGTAGATGAGTAAGAAACATAAACGAATAAGAGAAGGAGAAAGGGACATAAACAAAAAATGATGAGGTCAGGAAGGTGGAAGAGGATGAAGAGGAAAGACAAAGAAAGATGTAAATTAACAAAAAAAGAAGAACCGGAGAGAAGGATATTAACAGAAAGAATAAACGAAAGGAAAAAAATAAATAAATAGAAGAATTATTTAAAAAAAAGAAAAAGGAAGAAGTGAATAAATAAAAGAAGAATTATTGAAAAAGGAAAAATAAGAATAAAAGAAACAAATGAATAAATAAAACAAGAAACATTAAAAAAGAAGTAAAAGCAACTGTATACAACTGTGTATTAAAGCGAAAGGAAAATCACTTCTGAATTATCATCGCAGAGCCTACTAAGTCTAGAACCATTAAATTTGGAGATTTCGTCCAATTTATGATGTAGACTTACGGAGTTTGTCATTAGCAGTCTATTTGCTTTCATTCGTCTATGGCACACAATAGCGCTACTGCTAAGCAGAAATTGTTTGTTATCATGCCGTTTATATGAAAGCCGATCTCTGGGCCGTTTATAGTCAAGCCGACTCCATAAAAGTACCTTGGAGATAAATCTTACCATTCAATGTCGGATGGTCAGTTACAGTTAATGGGATAAGCAGCGGCAACCCGCTGCCCGCGATCTTGCGGCCCGCGGATCTTCCTATAACCCATATTTTATTCCCTACCAATTAATTTCTTATTGTCGTAATAAAAAAAATTGCCGTCCATTTTTATCGATTTTTTTAGACGTTTCCTAATAGAAAGACACAAAAGAAGTAAGAAAAAAGATAGCGTAATGGTGAAAGACAGAAAGAAACAGAAGACGGTAAGTAAAGAAATGAAATAAGAAAGATAGAATGGAACATGTAAATAAAAATATGACGCAAAGTGCGAGTCGGAAACACGGGACGCCTAAAAGATGTGATACCTCGTGTTCGTGCCAGTAATTTGCATAAATATAAGATGGCGATAGGAACTAAACATATAGCATAATGAAAATAACGCCATCTACGAACAGTATCCCGCACGAAGCCGAACTGACACCGCAGCCCGCTTAGTTTTGTACGATACTTAATATTTCTGAAAATGTTAATAGATGGCGCTAAAATAAATAAATGCAACGTCGCTACGCCAATAATTCGTTTTTCCTGGTTCTACAGATGTTTCACATCACAACCTTATGTACGGTATAATGTTATAGCTTACATTTGATTATTTGTGTTGTAATTGCCATGGGCCACAAACACAAGCACATAAACACCCAGACCCCGAACAGAAACCTAAATTAATCATTCAGATCTATCCAGGGATCGAACGAGGAACAGTGGGTTCCTCGTTCATCCTTACCGCCTACGCCGATCACTAAACACACACACACACGCACGCTTTCTACACCCATAGCCCCACACTGAGATTTTCTCCTGTGTCATGGGTGCCATGGACACACAAAGACGAATACACAAACACCCAGACCCAGAACAGAAATCTAAACTCATCATTCATATTTCTGTCTGGCCGGGAATCGAACCCGGGACCCACTGCGTGACCGATCGGTATGGTGACCGCTCCGCCACGCGGGTCGTCAGTTTGTTTGATTGTTTTAAGTACCATTTTTTTCGCCATTTTTCTTCTTGTTTACCATTTGCGGTAAGTCTTTACCTTACAATGTTACTGTGATTATAGTTGCCAAAGAACTTGCCGACCATTAGATTAAATAATGAACTTAAGAAATTGTAAGTGAAAAATTTATGTTATCCGAAGGATAACTCGAAGGACCATGCCATTATAAAATGCCTATAAATCTTTACTTTATTAGTCTTTATACAACCTTAAATTTATAGCGATTTTAAATAGAATTTTTGCATGCAGTCCAACTGACGGTAAGGAGTTACTGCTGTTTGGGCATCTGTAATCAACTCCAGATAAGATCAGTTTTATTCAGTAACGCCACCTGCAACTTGTCCATCAGCGGCAGTAACCACTTACCATTGACGACCCGCGTGGCCGAGCGGTCACCATATCGGTCTGAGTGGGTCGCAGTGGGTCCCGGGTTCGATTCCCGGCCAGACAGAAATATGAATGATGAGTTTATTTTTCTGTTCTGGGTCTGGGTGTTTGTGTATTCGTCTTTGTGTATCCATGGCTCCCACGACACAGGAAAAATCCTACTGTGGGGCTATGAGTGTAAAAAACGTGCGTTATTTATCATATAATCATACTATCATATAATCATACTCTTAATACCCATTAATTATGGGTAACACCAGTTAATATGAAACGATTGTGCTAAAACTTTGCATACTTGCTTGATTTGAATGGCAAGCTTTAGAATTAATTTCAGAATTAACAGCGTAGTGACATCATTTTAAACCAATATGGCGAACACCGTAAGATGATGGACCAATTAATTATTTATGAGGTTA
>DWNE01005093.1:0-14375 GCA_018249875.1 Cecropterus toxeus | reverse complement strand
GGTGTGGCGGTTGTACTTCCCCGGTCGAACTACATTGGTTCTACCACCTGGCAACTTTGAAAAAATTAGATGGTTGAATAAGTGTGGTCTGACGGGAGAGGTACCCGTTACCATGGTAAGATGTGCTTGTTGCATCACTTCATATGTGGCGACCATATTAGACCTCGGGATTGGTAACGCATCTGTGATGGAGAGCCCCTGTTCTATAGAAAGTTGATTATGTATGTCCCTGTCCATGGGCGGAAGTGAGCACTTTTTCGAATAAATATAATTATTAATTTAATACAGTACACGTTGTTCACCTCTGGTTATATATTTAAGATTTGCCATTAGTATACGTTGGTATACAAATGGTTGCCCACATAGGCTTTGATTTGTGTCCAAACATTTGTGGCAAATCTGAGATAGGACCTCAATCTTATTGAGGTTTCATTACAGAAGCTTAATAACTTAAGTTGCGAATTGCAATTTTATACAAAAATGATCTTAAGTAAGGCCAAAATGCAGTGTTCGTGAAAATAGAGGCTGCATTTAGCCGTGAAAGTTAGTTGCAGTGGAAGAAAATTCTTTCAACGCACAACTTGAAGTGGCTGGAACAGTTCATGATATTAAAAAAGTTTCGCTCAGCAAGTTGACGAATATTCGGAACGCTGGGCCTTAGTATTAAACATAGCTCAAGGAGAAAAATGTTGGTGAAAATTGTCTTAGATTCAAATTCAAATTCAAATATGCTTTATCATAGATCATGAATATTATAAATATGAAATTAAAACAAGCGTAGTCAAAACGCGGAATTCAGATAAACTATGATTATAATATATACCTATAATAGGTGAGATGACAAAGGTATGTTGATACTAGCAAGATAACAAACATATATATATGTGTTCCTATTATTGTTTAGTGGTTTTAAACGTGGTAGAACGATTATAATTCGACCGGGGAGGTACCATCGCTAAATCTGTTTCTAACATGAAACAGTTCCTGCGTTTCGATGGAAGGGTGGCCACTGCCGCTTATTTACATCTATCTGCAAGCAACTTCATACAAAGGTTCTACCTGAAGTCAATCACAGCGGCGTTGTTACTACGGAGGACTTAATGGTTGCCTCATATGAAACTACACCGGCTACTACATATATTCTTCCAACGAACCACAAGTTCACGCTAAAAATAAATTGTTCAGTTAAAATTTGTAGGCGTTTTGAATCCCACTAATCCACATTAGAACAAGAAAGAAGTGTAACACCGCAATCCTTAATCTAGTTGTAGGGAAAGACCCAGTAGTGGGATATAAGGGACAAATAAAAGAACTGTCTGTCAAGATCTAATTAAGGGAACAAACAAACTGCATCCAAACCTGTGCATTAAATGTATGAAACTCAATATTAAGAATAGTTTCATAGTCAAACTTTCAGTATAAATTGCCTAGAAATGAAATGAAATTTAACTCCCTTTTCCTTTGCACGTTTTCATAGTTTTGTTCAAACCGTCTAATAATGCCGGGGTGCGAGGTAATATGTAATTTATATTCTAGTGCTTATTGGCTTGAAAAATTGTTGTTTAATCCTGTACCTACGGTTACGGAGACGGTGTTTGGCAAAGGTATTTCATTTTAGAGGTCAATAAACTCACCCAAATCTACATGAAGAGGGGAAGTAGATTCTACATGATACATACTTATATTTTGTGATTAAACAAACATTTCGTTAAAGTGAAAACTTGTATAGGCGTGTAAGGGTTTTTTTAATCTTATGGGTTCGCGTCGTTCGCGCTTCTGTGATGTAGTCATAAGTATGCGTCATCAATCCGTGACTGTGGGAGATTTAAAGAATAATAATTTTATCACCAATTACAATAGTTACATAACAAATAACATAAAACATTTATAATGTTTTTTTTTTAATTCTAATTGTTTCGTCTATAAGAATTTATGAAATGGTTCGCAATCTGTTATTTACCAAATATTGTTACAACAATCAATATAAATAAATGTCTACTAAAAATATTTAGTTACATTATAACAATCCGTCAATAGATATTTATTCGTATCAAAATATATCTGGCGCCAGATACAAAATAGATTTTCTGTTTCAAGACAATATAATAGTATTTCTATTTCGCTTAACACATAATCTTGCTAAATAACGTTTTTGTATTATCATAAACATAATTTTGTTGTGAGGTCCGTTTCATAAAAACTGAACTGTACCACGGTTTGATTCTAAAATGACAGTTAGAAAATTAGGCCAGCATTACGGTAAGGTAGACTTTTACGATCATGGCTTTGGCACTTGGAAAACAATTATATTGAACTCAGTTTTAGTCCTTGCGTTTCTCGCCAGTTCTTATAGAAAGAATGAAGGAAAAAGAAATAGTACTTTTCGCTTTGCTCATAGTAGAACTGTTCATGGTTCTATTCCAATTTCAATTACAGACTATTGCCAAAATTATTTCCGGATGCTATAGGCCTTCACATACCTTTGAAAATCTTTAAATGTGTCTAAAGACAAGGTATTACCATTTGGTCAGCGTGATAGACTGTGACCGTAACCTAAGTAGGATGCCGCCCCTGGACATTTGTAAACAACTTTTGTAACTTACGTAGATTTTCGCCTCGTATTTAGGTTAATTGACATTTAACGACACTTTTGAATAGATTCACATTAGAAATCAACAATCGGTAAAACATTTCAAGGTAGGTAGGTAAGAACGCGTAGGGTTGACCTAGGAAGTACCATGGCCACACCTATTTCTACAGTCAAGCTTACTGACTCACTTTTACATAGTCCTGGGGAGTTGTAACGCATCTTTGATTGACATCGGTTTTATATGATTGCAGATGTCCATAGGCGGCTGTGACTTTTCATCAAGCGAAGAAAATACATGTGATTATGGTAGACAAATGCGGATTCAAAGTGTGACGATGCTACATTCTGCATCCTAGTAAATCATACAGTGCAAAGTACAATATTCAAAATACAATTCCCAATCGTATCCCACAGGGACAGATACAAACAAACACATTCACATTTGGACAGCGTAGCAGGTTCTACGTCACTGACCTTTACACATTTAGTTTGTTATCTACGAAGCCTACGCGCTACGCCGTAGACGATAAATTTAATCCGAATGGTTTGGTTACCTACATATACTTACTATGTTAGCTAAGTAACATAAGTATTGCGTTTCACTGCTTGTATTAATATTATGTTTTATTATTATAATTTTGAATGGACAAGCAAGACGTGATGTGAAATTACTCCTGAGATATTTCGGGAGCGCTATGACAGGGGGCTATATAAACGCGGAAAGAGCTCTCCTTTAAAGTAGGTAATGCATTGGTCACTATTCTGGTATATATACTCCATTGTTCTTATAGTTAGGTTTAAGTATACAAATATAATAATACAAGTGAAGAGTATTTTAAAATACAATAGACTTCATATTTTGTATCAAATTACATCTCCCATGAGGCGTGTAACTTAGGAAATTGATTTTCAAAAATTCTTTATTCAATATTCCTTACTACTCCTAAAAGCTTTAACCCACTAGAAGTGCTCATAGCGATGCTAATAATTGGAATTTAAAATTCGTTTTGTCTCATGATGTAACTCTTATCTTTTGTACGTTCTTCGTATCTCTTATTATATCATGTACTTTAGCATATATTTTATATTTCATGATTTCATGAAGTATAAAGTATTAAACGTCACAGAAACATAGAACGGGTCAGAACATATGGGTTCAGTACCACATACTACTTTTTGCTCTTATAATGGTAAACTTAACGTTATATCTGAATCATTTTGAAAAGATCTCGGCTACTTAATTACGCGAAATGATTAAATTTTAGCTGCTATAAGATAGTATTGATTTATATGTTTAGACTTTTTACTTTCAGATAAAACACGAAGGGTAATTAAATTAATATCTTTTAACGTAATTCTTGTATTGTAATGCACATTTCAAGTTTCAATTTAATTATTCTTATCAATATCGGAATAAAAAATAATTATCGTTACTGTTTTGCGATTTCATATAAATAAATCCCACAAAGGATTCTTAACATAAATTAAAATTATAATATTCGTCCATTGATATTAGTTATTTAGATCTCTCTGACAGCATGAGAGTAATAACAGAGCGGCAGTAGCATACATAGATATCAACAAATCAGAATTAGTCAACACTTTATACCTACTTGACAACGGACGCTAGTTATAAAGAGCCGAAGAACATAATAATATCATGAGTACAAACATGAAAAGGTCAGATGTTCTCAAAGGTCACAGTTATTTATGGCCGCGTATCTGTTGACGCATACTTCACAGAAACTGCTAATTCGAATAATGTTGCCACAATATTCTCTCGATGTCTTTAAATAGTATCAAAAGAAAGAAATGCTAAAATTTAAAAACAAAGTTTGTTTTTGTTTATATTATTGAAATATCAAACGAGCAAGCAGGCCACCTAATTGTAAATTCCCATGGATATCCGCATTAACTTAATAAAAAATAGGGGTTCTATTTGATCTAAATGACATATGCGACAATCTTAGCAATTAAGATCGTCGCCTCATATGAAAGTGAGTCGGCAACCACATCTTTGAAATAAGTGTGGCGGTGGTACTTACCCGGCGGAATCAAAGTCATTTTATGAGCGTCAATCTGCGTCATGCTAGGAATAGGTGTGGCGGTGGTACCTCCCCGGCCGTATCATAGTCGTTTTATGAGTATCGATACCAATATCAATAACGGAGAGTTATATGATTTGTAAAAAATATTCCAGACATCTCTGCTCAAACGAAGCAAATACTTAATGTTAAATGAAAACACGGACTATAAATATATTTGAACACTGTATTTGAAAATTATTTTCTGATTTTAGTAGATTCGGCTATAAATTTCTACTACATACATGGTAATTACACGTTATTAAAGGTTAATACATTTGTGAGTAAATAATTTTAGTAATGAATATTTGGTGTGCGCCCTAATGATTAAATGTCCACGAAGCGGAAGTTATTTCCTGCTAATGGCTGTCGATTATGGCTGTAATAGAAATTTGCCTACGTAATTAATAATAATTAAATGTGTAAGACGTGCAACAATGGGGGATAAGGGGATTGTTAATAACTAAGGTACAATAAATGTATCGCAGTCCTTGTTTTTGCCTTCGAAGCTACCACTGCCACATTCTTTCTGGCTTTTAACAGCACTATTTAGTTCTGCTGCGGTCTAATACAGTATGAAGGATGATGACTAAGTGTGGACTTATTGGGCCACGAAACGCTTGATGTGTTATTCGCTCTGAATTGTACGTATCAGCGTTGATCTTTAAAAACAAATGTATGAGACTGATGCGAATTCGATCACCAAAAGGATCTAACAGCTTTGTTACTGTATAGATACTGCAATCCAGTGTGTTTCAACCAGTGGGTCGCGACCCCCTGGGTGGTCGTTATACTTTTGTAGGGGGTTGAGAAAAACTAAGTATCCGTAATAATAAAAAAAAAACATTTTAAAAAGATGAAAAGAAAATGTTTACAAAATTATACTCGGTATGTCATGCCATGAAAAAAATAGAAAATCACTGTTGAAACCAACCTCCATAATCAAAGCTGATTAGATTTACAATACAACTTGAGTTAAGAACCTTACGACTAAGTTAGAGCGCTATGCGTAAGTGATTTTTATGTCCCACCAAAATATCGTTCTCGAAATAACAACTAATATTTATTAACTTGATATTTGCAGACAGATAATATAATAAGCACTTATGTCTAGTTCGTGCCAGACCGCCTACGTGCTGTCCTTTATTTTATGTCCTTTTGTTATGATCTTTTATGTACACAGTCTCTACGGAATTAGGGTTGTCATTTTGGAAAATGTGTAGCTTTACCAAAAGACAAAAGGTATTCTTGAATTAAGCTATTAAAAATGGGTTACATCGCTTTGTTAAAAGAAATTATGATATATCTTTACGGAATCAGGGTTGCCAATTTTAAAATACGTCTACTTATAGCATTACAAGTAATTATTTGGCTAATTATGCAGGGTAATATATTGATTGACATATTGCTTGCCTGTAGCGTCGTAGCAACGTATTTGGATGCGGTAGTAAGACTAATATCTTTCCGATGAATCTATGTATTATTGTTTACGATTTTACATATTACTCTATTTAAAAGCGATAGAATGGTTCGAATTCGAAGTCACCACTGCTACAATCTATACTAATATTATAAAGCAGTAGAGCTTTTATGGTGAACGCGCTAATCTCAGGCACTACTGGCTCGAATTGAGAAAATATTTTTGTGTTGTATAGTAAATTTATCGAGGAAGGCCTTAGGCTATATAACATCACGCTATGGTTGTTTGTTTTTAATAGATTATTCTCTAATAAACGTGGGTGAAACTGCGTGGCACAGCTAGTTATTTATACCTAATAACAGCAGAGTTATGCATTGCCGTGTTCTAGTCTGAAGGGTGTAGTAAGGGAGAAATACTTATCCGAGGCGTTCCAACTCAGCTTTCAGTAGTAGCAACACATTTATGACCAACCTCAGGTAAAGATCTGATCTCATGTAGGGTCGATTACAGATGTCCATGGGCAGTAGCCTTTTACCGTCAGAGCTTCTGCGTGTTCGTTTGATAATTCAATAATATTTGAAAAAACATATAGTAAACTGCCCATCAATTTGGCATACTAGCATAGTTAACTACTCTTTACTCCTCGTTTTTAAAATATGAGAAGGAGGAAGAGGTTTGGAAAGAGAACTGCACTCAGCGATTACACAAAAGAAGAATTTAAACAAGCATGCATCTTTAACAATTTAAAGAAAAATGATAGATGATTTTCCCATGAACACAATGTTTATTTGTTTAAACGTAGGGAATTCACATTGAAATCCGGCAACGTAACGTTAAACATTTGACTAAAAAATTAGTTATCAATTTTAATTTAACTTAGATATGAAACATAATATAGTGTCGTGAAGGTACCAAAAGGCAAAATCCATTAATAATTGGCGATGCAATTGTTACAAACATCATAATATTCAAACCAAATTGACCTCCTCCGTTTTGAAGTCGGTTAAAAAGATATTGAACAAGTAAGATAGTTTGATGGTAATTTGAGTGAATAAGTAGGCAGAATTAACAACCCTACCTTTAATAGTGGGTGTCAATCGTGGGATGTAATATTGTTGATATAGTTATATTAGATAATAATAACATTTTTTATGATTCCCGTGATGAAGATAAGTGATATAAATTTTATTCCTCTAGAGGTGTAGAGGTTTGGCCTTAATTTTTAAAAAAGTTAAGCATATAATTTAATTTTATTGATGGTTTGGCCGCGTGTAGTAGTAATTTCACGAAATCTCGAATATGGCGAAAATTATAATAGCATGTTTTGTTGTATGTTTATTAATTTCTTAATAGCGCTGCCCCATGAATTCATCCTCTACTAAATAGGAAAAAAACAAAGAAATAAACATACTTTGATGTTACATAGTCTTTCTCAATAAATTGACCATTCAACACAAAAAAAATCGTACCAGTAGTTGACAACCCGCGTAGCGCAGCCGTCACCATACCGGTCTGACACGCAGTGGGTCCCGGGTTCGATCTCCGGCCAGACAGACATGTGAATGATGAGTTTAGATTCCTGTTCTGGGTCTGGGTGTTTGTGTATTCGTCTTTGTTTGTCCATGGTACCGATACACAGTAGAAAGTCCTACTGTGGGGCTATGAGTGTAGAAAGCGTTTTAAGTACTCGATTAGCGCGTTCAATCAATAAAAAAACAAACGCTTCAAATTTATAATATGAATAAAAAATGATAAGTACCTACAGACTCCTTATGAATAATTAACCATCAATGGCATGTTTCAATACCTTCCAGGTGTCCTTATTTTTTTCATCTTCGTAATAATTTTTTATTACATGGTACCATTGATCGTTGACCCGGTGCTAAGATAGTCTGAAATTACATTATATAACTTTTTATTTGTAGTACTTTTTACCCGACTGCGTCAGAAGGAGGATTTCGAGCGTATGTATGTATGTTTGTTTGTATGTATGTCCATTTCTTTGGCACGCGCTACAGCCTCAACGGCTTGACGGATTGTGACGACATACTCGTATCATTAGAATCGTCTCCGTTTGTATAGTGACATAGGCTATACATCTTTTAAAAATGGCGCCTGTAAATGGAGGAAAAAGGGAGAAGGACGATTTTTATAGTATTACGACAACATGGGACAAAAATTAAAGCTAATAAATAAACCAATCTAAAATATATATGTTGTAATATTTTTACTTGACTATTTTGACAAAAACTAATGTAAGCGTTACATTAAAAATATACAATTATGAACAAAAATGTTGTTTTGAGCTATCGGGTTTTTTGTTTTAATGTTTTTGACATTGTTACTAGTAATACAAACGTTTTCGAACGTATTAAAACCGATCGTCAATTAGGTAGTCAATGGGGGTTAGTAAACCATACAGCAACTATTGCGCCACGCGTTCCGTCCCATATGAGCTCGATAATTATTATAATGAATATCTAAAGCCGCTTAATTGACAGGATAATTGCACCCGAGGGAATTAATGGTGGGTTGCTAGTATATTTATAGAAAACAATGCTTCGGAGAAATTTTCGCTATTGACCCACATCAATTTAAATTAGGGAAGGATAAGGAGTAGCGTTATGAAAGTATATTTTGATGGATGTTTTACACTTTCTTTCATATATGAAACATATGAATAATATACCTGAAAAGTCTATACGTAAATTAGAATTAATCAGAAATGACCATTGACCAGGCCATCACATTATTTAGATTGTAAAAAACATCTAGTGCTTTATTGTTTCTTATGAGTTTAATAAATATGTGTGTATTACTTGTTTCAGGTAACAAAGCAAGTTGGAATTGAGATTACGAAATGGTATGTTATTCTTCGAAACGTTACGTGCGAGTTATAAAATTCTTTAAAATCTCGCCTTAGCATAGTACGTTACAAACCTTTTAAAATCGTTGGTACAAAATGGTAAATATTTATATGTTCCAATGCGTTACAGGAATTAATTCAACTGCAAATTCGTCAATGATGTTGAATTTGCACCAATTGCTCAGGTACTCCCTAACCTCAGTACGCTTATAAACAATCATTGTCGATCGAAATACCTCCTCGCTATCTCCCCCTGCAGGTTTGATCAGACCAAAACAAAGGCCCAGAGCCACCCCTTGCACGCCGCATCCGATTTTCGTACCTCCAGCGTTCCCGCCCGCCCTACAGTGTGCGACCCGCCGCCGCGACCGACGCACGCCGTCTATCGACCCGGTGTCCCAACGTGTACAGTTTACGCGATAACTTAAGGATGTACTGTGATTTTGCTTGGTGTATCTAGGAGAATCAACGGTCCATCCTACACGACGTTCACGAGAGCTACGTAAGTCTTAGCGATTATATCAGCGACAACGTTACTCTTTTGCCGGCGCGGTTTATTTACACGGCCATGCATTCCATGGTGGTGTTGCAAATAATATTTCTAGGGTTGATACATAACGTAAACCATAAACCTGATGAGGAAACAAAGAGATTCTATCTGGTCGTATGCTTGCCAGTGAATATTGAATCGAATATGTACTCGATGTTTGTTAGTATTAACATTATTGGTTTAAATCAGGTGGGATTATAGCCGACGGTGAATGAATCGCAACATTGTACGGGAGATTGAAAACTGCTGAGTCGATTGTTGTGTCAACAACAATGCAACAATTGGTAACAGAAGCCGCATTGATTTATCGCCCGCGACTTCGTTCGGAAAGTACTACAATACAGTCATTATTAAAACATTTGTATTATACTTTAATTGTTTATGAAGAAAGGTGATAGATAATCATTATTTTGTAGAAATAACTGAACATAAAACTGTAGTAGTTGAACAAACAACATGATGATTTACTCTTTAACTTTTTACATATGTCTCCACTCAAAATGGGAAAAGTTTGCGTTATTTATATTGACCAAATCAAAATAGATTAAATGATATCTTTAAATGTAAATTATTATTTTGCTGAAATGTGTAATAGTCTTTGATTGTAATATAAATCATGATTAAAATATCAACGTGCCATTATCATAGATATTTTGGTGAAAATAGGTGATTTATCGAATTTGTAGCTTAAAGATACTCTATAGTTTAAGTTCTTGGTATTGTATTTAGATTTGAAGGAAAAAATAGGCCTTGGAAGGTTAGACATATTTAAATCAAGCTCTTTCATTTCTTGAATCCTCTAAAGTCTAGACTATAATGCATATAAACTATTGATAAGCAATCCTCTGTACTTTTCCACTTCGTTGTTTCAGCAAATACTCTGGTTATCTGAAAAGACCCTCCCAAGTTATTACTAAAATATTAGTAATGGTTTTATTTATTCCCTCTAGAGCCAATCTAAGTAATATTATTTACTATCTCTGTCGGAACATTACAAACATCTTAGAAATGACAAAGATAAAAGATATAAACTTGCAGGGAGTAATATAAAACACTTTGTGGGAATTATTTATAGTTCCTGGTAAGAAATTATCTTACTTGTAACGTAATAATAAATAATCTTCACATTCTAATGGTCTCGTTACCGTTTAACTGTTCCGAAACCAAAATATCTTCAGTACAGTTAGAATAACGCGGTGCCGTCCTATTATTACGACGTTCATTTATGACTTCGATCACGTCTGTTCTCCTGCCAAAAGTTGTGGCACGACGGCCCATAGTGACCTTCATTCCACAACCTGGTACCACTGAGCAGGTACCACCGGTGTATCTATTTCTAGCTTTGCTGTTCGAGGGAAGGGTGTGGATGCCGGCGATATATGAGACAATCGTCTTAGTCTGCAGGAGAAGCAATGTCTTTGTCATCGGCTTCAGGTAGACTACTGGATTTCCACATTCAATTTGTAACGCATTGATCGGACTAAACTTCATCGCACCTAATATTATCCTCAGAGCTTTCGCTTGGACGCTATGCAACTTTTTTAATGCAATAGCGCTGCAAGGTTCTAACAGGAAATCCGTAATCAATAACACTTCTTATTAAGGCGTTATACACAAGTTTCATTGTATACGGTTGGGCACCCCACCATACACCTGTCTGATGTATGGGTGGCAACGTCTTTGTCATCGGCTTTAGGTAGACTTCTTGTCCTATATGGAGTTGTTTACAGATGTTTATGGGCATCACTGACCACTTGTTCCACTTGTTATACTATAAGGTGGACGTCATGCTCGATTTCTATTCGATCACTATAAAAAAACATCTTCGACTTTGTATTACGTGACGCGACAAATTTCTACTTAAGCTGAAATAATCGGGATAAATTCTTGATGTAAGGCTCGCAAGAGTTACTTAAATATATTTTAGCTAGATAGATATAGATAATAGCTTAGAAGTAGATAAAGTGATTGGTTTCATTCCGTTCTCTAGGGATCATTTTTGCACGCAAGCGTAAAGTGTATGTCTCTAAGCATAATGTAGGGTTAAAGGATAGTAGATCATTCAAGAAAGTTCTAGTTCTTATATATAATATAATTTCTAAAATGTTTAAGTACAGTCAGAGTGGTGCCCTGTTAGAATTACGTCTTAATATAACAGTAATCGTCTCACTGATGGAAATTCATCGATAGTCAAGATAGTCTTTTTGACAAGTTATAATATAATTGAAGTATTATAATCAAATGTTTTCAGTTACATTGTTTTCAATGAGTTGTATTCTTGATCAAACTGTTTGTCATCATAGCACTCAAGTTTTATAATTTTGAGAACCCGCGGTATAGAGCAGTCACTATACCAATCTGATGTGCAATTAGTCCGGGATCCACCGTACATTTTTACCACTTATTACTATCAAGCTAAATTTTCGAGAATAGCTTCATTTCAATGAGCCGCCCAACTTGTTTTCTGACAATGATTCTGGATTGTGTTCTGGGAGTATGTGTTAAAGTAAGGTACTTTGCGTTTCCATGGCGACCACGCTACGGAAAAATCTTTAGTGAGACTATGAGTGTAGAAGTCGTTTTTATTTTATAATGCCAGCCTGTCATGTACAGCCCTAAAAAACTTAGTCTGTGCGCTCCACACGAAGATGAAACCTTTGTAATAAATCCTCAGTTTCATTAAATACTATAACGTTGCTCTAACGCGGATGTACCGATCCTACATAATCCTTTGCATGGCAAGAGCCAGTTCGTCGATAATATCGAATTTATATAGTCGACAAGCCCTATTTAACTCCTTTAGGGGTTGAATTTATAAAAATCTTTTCTTATTGCTAACTTACACCATTAAAGAAACCCCTATACCAAATTTAAAGGTTCTAGGTATACTGTACCTAGAACCTTTAAAATTATATAATTCTGGGAGTCGGAATTGCCTTGATATATGATATAGACAATGTGCGATAAGGTTCTTGACATTTCCAGTATTCTCTTTTGTTTTCGTTGTGATAAGAATGTTGCGTGAAAATTCGGCGTCGGAACAGCAGAGTCAAGTACGGAAGTGGGTTTAGGTGTTATGTAGGTTTTCTTAACAAGATTAGTTGTTTTTGATAGGTGACGGATGAGTACAAAATATATGGTTGTAATTTATCTCTTTGCTACTTATGACACGTAGTCAACCTGATGTGTAGGAAGAAACAAACCTTTACTGCATAAAACTGCTGAACTATCTCTCCTGACATCGGGAGAAAGTTCTGTATTGTATTCCACGATATTCATATGAATTTATAAAGAAAGCTTGGGATCAATCGACATTTTATAAATTTCCAGTAATACCTCAGACGAGATTTCACGTTTGCTTAATGACCTCAATATTCCGAAAGTCCTACCGGTAGTTGGTCTTGGGTTCCTTTATTTATCTTGTAGTTCTTCTTTGATTAGCAAACATTCCGAAATAAAATATATATAACGGGTATTGCCAATATGTGATTCATAATTTTTTCAACATCAATATTTAGTCCTACTCGTAGGTGCATGGAACATCACATGGAACATCACCGCAAAAGATTTTCCGTGACTTCGATCCATGAATGAATATGTATATACTGGATAAACTATTATATATATGTAAATTCCACGATAATATTCGTACTATACATTAAATCTGTAGTATTGGTACATCTATAAAAAGAATTAGGCGTAGTAACCGATTGTCAATCTCACGCGATTTTTTTGTGTGATTACAGTCATTATGATTACATAGATGTCAGTGATCACTGACCATCCGGTTGACTTCATGCTCGTTTACCACTTTCTCTACTTGGTATATTATAAAAAACCAGTTGGTAGAACCAATGTAGTTTCCAGGTGGTGGAACCCACTTTCCAGTGGAAGGGTGTGTTTGCCGGCTCACTTATATATGAGGCAACTATCTTAATCCTCGGGAGTAGCAACGCATCTGTGATTGACTTCAGATAAAACCCCTGTTCTATATGAAATTTCTCACAGGTGTCCATCGATGGCTACTAGTAACCACCAACCATCATGTTACTTCATTCTTATAAAAAATATGAATAAAAATCCTTTCCCTTCAAAATTGTTATACAAACATAAATTCCTGCGCGAATATTATTCGTATGCACAGACCGTGCCTACATGCACACGGGTGATGCACTTTCAAAATGCGCGGCGCGTGCCTCTACGTGTTTCGCATGGAAATCGTCGGATGAAAGCGGATGCTTTGATTGCTTACAGTAGCCGTGTCGAATGAGCCGAGGATTGTGTATTGAAATTCATATGAAACTATTGTTCATGACTTGGTTGTTGGTTATTCGGACCTTTGGAAAAGGCGAAGTCCGTTGGAAGCTTTGACCTTAGTGTATTATAATAATATCTCGTAACAACGCTCGATGTTTCCTATGTACGTTGAATTGTTAATAATATAAGAAGAATCACGGAGAAAGAGCAGTATTTTAGTTTCGGTGGAAACGTGTGGTTTCCTGCTCACGTATTAATGAGGCGACCATCGTAGTCGTCGGCAGTAGATATGGGCGAATTCAAATGGAACCCATGTTCTATATGAGGTTTACAACAGATGTCCATAGACGGCAGTAACAACTTACCATCAGATGGAGTGTATGCGTGTTAGCTATTTTAATCTGATCAAACATCTGTCACCAAAATCCGGTAAAAATAATTTTATAGTCACTAGTCGACCAAGCTAACTAGACGAATGTCAAACGCGACGTCACTCGCAAGAATGCAAGTGCTGATGACAAAATACAATAGCAATAATGAGTTTTTTGTGATATGTTTTTATTTTTGTGTTTTTTTTACATATTTAGATTATCATTGTAACAGAAACT
>DWNE01005092.1:0-14375 GCA_018249875.1 Cecropterus toxeus | reverse complement strand
GTATACTTTTCATCACGCTACAATTAATAGGAGCAGAGCAGTGAAGGGAAATGTAGGGAAAACGGGAGAAGTTACTCTATTTCTAAGCTTCTCTCGCGTGTGTAACCTTAATGGTTAAAGCTACACAGAAATCATTACATTTCTTTTAAACGCGGGTGAAACCGGGGGCTCAGCTTGTTAAAGAAACATCTATGAAACCCAAACAAACATAGCCTTATGTTATATAGCCTAAAGCCTTCCACTATAAATTTACTATTTTAATGAGTCTCCCATTAAACATGCGATTTGCAGTCTCGGGTAAGAGCTGAGCTAACTATGTCCGTCTCTTTTCAGGCCCAGTCGACACCTCGTGCAAGACAGACAGTGGTGAGGTTGGAGAGTGTGTCCGTTACTACCTCTGTAATGCCAACAACTCGGTCATCACTGATGGTGTTGGTATTATTGATATCAGGTAATGTTTTTGAAGATTTTTTATGATTGATGTAGCACACAGGCAGTCAATATGAATAAATAAGCAGTAATTACGAATTGTTCATGAAAAATGCCTTGTATTTTCAATTCATCGCAAGCACCAAAAAAAAATGTGTTTTTTTTATAAATATGAAGTAGCAATCGAGCAAGCAGCCCTGATGGTAAGTGGTTACCGCCCATGGACATCTGTTAGCAACTTCATATAGAAGAGGGGTTGTATATGAAGTTTAGCACAGCTGCGTTGCTACTCCCGAAGACTGATATGGTCGCCTCATATAAAAGTGAGGCAACCACACCCTTCCACCTCACGCAGGAACTACTTAACGCTAGAAATGGGTGTGGCGGTGGTACTTCCCCGGTCGAACTACATTGATTCTACCACAAGGCACATCTGGTGTGTGTCCAATTCACATACGGCACCACGCCATTTACCAGGTGGTAGAATCAATGTTGTTTGATCGGAGAAGTACCACCGCCACATTTATTTCTAGCGTGAAGCAGTTCTTGGATGAGGTGGAAGGATGTGGTTGAGCTCACTTTTATATAAAGCGGCCATCTCAATCCTCGGGAGTAACAACGCATCTGTGATCGACTTCAAATAGAACCCAAATTATATACCTATATGAAGTTGCTTACAGAAGTTCATGGCGTTCCAACTAGATGGCGCTGTACTACTTTCTGAATCACTGTAACTTGTATCAGACCCGCAATTTGATATACGCAAAATTATCATTATTCTGTTGTTTTTGTTTGTATTAATATTATTTTCGTTTTATACTCCAGAGTCCAAGACGGTCCATGCCCCAGCTACCTTGATGTGTGCTGCTTAGTGGGAGAAACAAGAGAGCCAGACAACCCTATTACTCCTCCCCCGGAAGTACAACCAAAGGTATGTCGAAGGGTTCCCCCTAGAAAACAAAAAAGGGGTACACAAAGGGTAAAAAAGGGATGCTATTATTAAGACTTCGCTGTACGTCGGTCTGTCTATCTGTCCATCTGTCCGTCTCTCCGTCTGTCCGTCTGTCCGCCTGTCCATCTGTCTGTCACCAGGTTGTATCTCATTAACCGTGATGGCTAGACAGTTGAAATTTCCAGCTGATGTATTGTTGTTGCCGCTACAACATTGTTGTTGTTGAGCTCTCATACAACAAGCATGATTTAAGATTTTAGATAATGGTACGGAACCCTCCATTGGCGTGAATCCGACTTCCACTTGGCCGATTTTTTCATTTTAACCCGACTTCAGAAGGAGAATAATGTTTTTCGAGCGTAATTATGTTTATATGTCAATTTCTTTGGCACGCGCCACAGCCTAAATGGTTTATCGGATTGTGTGTCGTTAAGCCAAGACATACATACAAACAAACAAACATTCTAACATACGCTCGAAAACATTACCCTCCTTTTGACGCAGTCAGCTAAACAAAGGAGTTCTCAAAGGTGTGTAAATGGCTATGGCCTAAAATATTCTGAGAGAAGAACCGTGCCCAGCAGCGGGACAATAGGTTGACGAGTGTTTCAAATTAAAACTCTTTACCAGGTAGAACCAGTGTAGTTCGACCGGGGAGGTACCATCTCCACACTTGTTACTAGCGTGAAGCAATCCTTGCGTTTCGTTAAAAGGGTGTGGTTGCCGGCTCACTTATATATGAGGCGACCATCTCATTCCTCGAGAGTAGCAATGCATCTGTAATCGAATTCGGTTAGAACCCCTGTTCTATATGAAATGCTCACAGATGTCCACGGGTGGCAGTAACCGCTTAAAGTCATGTGGACTGCATGCTCGTTTGTTACTTCAATCTGATAAAATAAATAATATATATATATTTTAAGTCATACAATTTTGTTTAATTTTTTAAATCAGCGTGAAGGTTGCGGCCAATGGAACAAAGAGGGCGTTGGTTTCAAGACCACTGGTGATAAAGACGGTGAAGCCAAGTTCGGAGAATTCCCGTGGATGTGCGCCATTTTAGAGTGAGTACACAGCAAAATATCTTGCACTTGTGAGATGTAAAGAGGGCGCTACCGTCGCAATTCTTGAGGCGACGGTAGCGTCATCTATCTTTGTATTGTTAATTTTATTCCACTTGTGTTCTTTATTCACCTAAATGATATTGAGTGACCTTTATTGCATATTTTTATTCTTCTACTACTTTTCGGACGTTTTTATTAAAAATTGGCATGTTTGTAACATCCACCTTCAAAAATTTCAAACCACATCTTACAAGTGCAAATAATAATATATCATAACTATTTCTTTCTGTAACGGTAGCTTAGGTGGCTTAAATACTTTCTGCCTATATCTATTACATGAATACACAGTGGAAAGCCGTGTCGTGCGATTTTTAGTGTTCCCTCCACGTACCTCGATGATACGTATTGTTTTCGTATTATAAAGCAGATTTGCCGTTTTTTTATCACTTTGAACATGGACTGCATGCGTTTGCATGCAGTCCACCTGATGGTAAGTGGTTACTGCCGCCGATGAACATCTGTAAGCAACTTTATATAGAACAGGAGTTCTATTCGAAGTCGATAACAGATGCGTTGCTACTCCCCAGGACTGAGATGATCTAGTGCTCATCTAGCTACTTGCCAATCTTTATTATTGTCTAAAAGTATCAAACGAACATGCAGTCTACTTGATTGTAAGTGGCCTCTGCCATCATGGACATTTTTAAAAGTCTTTCCTGAGGTTGGCAACAGCTGCTACCCTTAAACTAAGTTGGAACGCCTCGACTTACCACATTCTTTAGCCCCGAATCTAGGGGGGGCAAGCCGAGGCCTATGCCCCGGGCGGCAAGTTCAGAGCGCGGCAAATTGAAACCTTGCAAACGAATGCGCAACTCACAATTGATTTGACTTTGACCATTGGGACGCCTAGTCAGTAGGAAGTGGAACTTTTCACACGTATACGTTTTAAATGACCACCAATTATCAGCCATCTGATGGCTGAAATGATTAATATGGTAAAAATAAATTCAAGGCACGAGATTTAAGATTTGCCCCGTCTAAAAATAATTGAAGATCCGGCTGATATTCTTCACATCATAACAGTTTTTAACGCTTGTGGTGATGGTAACTCCATTAAAACCAGAAAAGGTTCTACCTTAAATCTAGGAGGTAGACTCATAGAGGATTCTAACTTCCATAAATTTATCCATCTTTCTCGAACTTTTCTATCAATCTCGCTATCTACCTTCTGCACTGCATCTTCTTTTCTTCCACCCAAGAATTGGCTAGAGTATAACATAAGGCCCGGTTCTATTGACCCCAGGGTCCAGCAAGTGAATGACAATGACCCGAACAGCCAGAAGTTGAACGTCTACGTCGGAGGTGGTTCCCTCATCCAGGCGAACGTGGTGCTGACTGCCGCTCACTACGTGGCCAGTGGGAAGACCCTGAAGGTCCGTGCTGGGGAATGGGACACGCAGACCACGAAGGAGATCTATCCCTACCAGGACCGAGATGTCGCGAAGGTTATCGTGCACAAGGACTTCAATAAGGGTAAGATTATTTTCTTACATTAAACATTCGAGTTTTTTTTTTATATAAATAAATAAGAAGTAGTAAACGAGCAAGCAGCCCACCCGATGGTAAGTGGTTACTGCCGCCCATGGACATCTGTAAGGAACCTCATATAGAACAGGGGTTCTATATGAAGTCTATCACAGATGCGTTGCTACTCCCGAGGACTGAGATGGTCATATAAAAGTGAGCCCACCACGGCCTTCCACCGAAACGCAAGAACTGCTTCACGTTAGAAATAGGTGTGGCGGCGGTCATTTCCCGTTTAAACTACATTGGTTCTACCACCTGGAAAAGATACAAGATATTCCGTATTTAAGACGATAAGACACTTCTGAAGCTTTTTAACTCAAAATCTCCATAAACATGTTTTTAACCGACTTCCCAAAGGAAAGAGATTATCTATTCGGCACGTATGTATGTATATATTTTTTTTCATCATATACTCGTAGTACTCATATACTCATAGAACATAGTTACGTCGCCATGATTTAGCAAAGTGTGTTGAGCGCCGACTTCGGGACTATGTACTGTTTATGTATTAAACCAATATATATTTTAATTATTTTTTACTTTTTATAGCGTAGAAGTCGGTTATATTTTTTAATGGTTAAGTATAATTATACAAATAAAAAATGCCACGACCCGTTATATCATTTCCATGGCCGGTACTCGGTCGCAACATGCGAAACTTCAGGAAACGCTGTTCTTTAAGAATTAAAGAAATAAATGCAGTATTGCCCTTGTAAAATATTAAGTTTCATCGTCTTGTTGTGTAAGCTATTTAGATATACCCATGTTACTCGTGGGGCAAAAACCTTCGTCGCTCCCAACCTGTCACCCTTCTCGCGTTTGTTTGTCTAGTGAAACGCTCTGTGAATTCTGTGTCATTACAATAAAAAATACTTAGAAAGCCTGTCTGAACAACCAGTGGAACTAAAATGTGTATAAACAGATCTAAAGTAGGAATCAATTTGTCCTTGTAGTTCCGGGATCAGAATAGGGCTACGGTATCTCCTACCATTTGTAAGAAGAGACTACTATGGGCCTGTGGGATTGCGGGTGGAAAGAGTAGGAGCTCGAACCGTCTAACCAACTGACCCTGGGTAAGACAGCGGTATGTGCGGTCGCATACTGTTGAAAACATTCGTCAAAAAGATACATAATTTTCCAACTAGGAATCATTCAGTCGTTAGTTATTTCAACGAGAACCGGATGAAGTTGACATTTGGATGATACATCGCGATCAAATGATTGAAATATACTTTTATGATACAAAAATAACGATCATCATTACCTGAAGGTGAACGGATCTTTAATTGATTGCAGTCACACTTTCAACATTGCTTTTTCCTGCATCATCATCATTTACTGATTGATTTTAAGCATTAATTTATCTAGACCCTATACACAAGCTTATCACTATCTATTTTTTATATAACTTGAAAGTAGCAACCTTCCTATGAGGACAAAGTTGGAATGCCTCAGATAAGTATGAATTGACACATCCTTCAGACTAGAACTATCCAGTGCTTAGCACTATAGTTATAAGGCAAATATAAGTGTGGCGGTGGTTCTTCCGCACTCGAATCACATTTAGTCCAATGAAAATTTACATTTGGGGTTGCGTTTTTTAGAGGACGCAATATTATTATTTTGAAGTGTAGGGGGGGGTCAGTTTAAAGCTAAAACCTAGTTTGTGGGATCGCTACCCTCATCCCACGGCCGCCATCTTGAAAATAGGGGTTGAAATGGTTTTCACGATATATCTCTTAAACTATCTGTCAAATAAAAAAATATATAATACGTTTTCTGTTGCAAATTAAATTCTCTACAACTTTGGTGCAGTAACTTTTTGTCGTAGAACTATAAATAAAAAAGTTATAAGCGAAAATATTAAGATATTCGAGAAAAAAATGTAACATTTCAATGGACTAATAATGTTCTACCACCTTGACACCTATATCGTAAATATTATACATGAAAAATCTTAGTTATTTATCCCAATTATTTGTTTCAGAATGCACAGACTCATCAACTTTGCAGCAATTCAGCGAAGATAACTGAACCAGTCGTGGGAAATAAAACCAATAATGACTATTAACTTAAGAGTGTCGAAATGTGATGACGGTTTACTCCAAATGTGACGTTCAACGCGATCAGTGCCAAAACAATGTTTTGCTGTAAAGAACTAAAGCTACTCTATGCCACTCTTGTCCTGTTACTCGAAGCGGATTTGCTAGTGAACACTGGTGCTATGGAGTCGAAGAGGTCTTCCATTTTAGTTGCGCAGAACGCGGACGACTTGAAGTCGCTAGAATTGTGTACGACAAGGAACCAACAAAGGCTGGGTAGTGTGTTTGGGAATTTCACAAGACATCACAAGAAAGGTAAAGTTATCTTTTTAATTTTTATACTAATTTTATACCTTACTAATTACTAATGTGAAAATTTGTAAGGATGTATGTGTGTTGTTCACACTTTTACTTGTATCTTTGTATATTTTTCTACAAAATATTTGCGATCAAAAATGTATTCCAAAGTCACAAAATTTTACATCACAATCCGCTAAAACAAATGTGAAAATAGATTCTACATAGGTTTAAAATCATTTAGGGTACGCTTTAGCTCTAAAATCGACCGCGTTCTGTCAAAACGGACCTCCGTGAGTACACACAGCGTAGGAAATGCCGAAACCTCGAACGAAACAACTGAATTCATTTGTACATGCTGGTCGATGCCGAGTAAAACTAAATGATGGACGGAAACATCGTTTTGGGAATAAACCTGGGAAATCTAGCGTTTGGAGTTAATTTACTACTATAATTTGAGAGGTGGTAGAACCAGTGTAGTTCGACCGGGGAAGTATGTACATCAGCACACCTATTTCTAGCGTGAAGAAGTACTTGTGTTTCGATGTAAGGGTGTGGTTGCCGGCTCACTTACACAAGAGGCAACCATATTAGTCAGATAGGACCTCTGTTCTATTTGAAGTTGCTTACGACAATGACATGCTACATCATTATGTACCTCATTGTCGTAAGCAACTTCAAATAAAACAGAGGTCCTATCTAATTTCCTTATGGTAAGCCATTGCTTACCATCAGGTAGACTACTTGCTCGGTTGCTACTTAAATCTGATAAAAAAGTATGGATATTAGGTATATGTGCATGATAGTAAGGAATGTGATGCAATGAGGTGAAAAAGATGAATAATGAAATACTCAGCGGTTACATACAGTATTACCCGACTTACGCTACCCCGACTTACGCAAACCCAGAGTTACGTGATTTTCAATTTACAATGTTTGGAAAATATAGTATCTACGGAAAAGCTACAAAACGAGGATTAAAAAAATATATTACAATGTAATAAAGGAATTTTGCTTGAGTCTAACAAATTTTGAATCCTCAAACTACATGAAGTATTTAAAAATTTAAAAATCGTCAAAATAACTTCGGTTGATGATTTTGTATTTTTTAAATTTAGGATTTTAAGAAACACGTATAGTCCAATTTTCTATTTTCTTCAGCATCCGGTCGTAACTAAAACTATTTTATACACGAAAAGATACCTCGACTTACGCGAATTCGACTTACGTGAATTCGACTTACGCGAATTCGACTTACGCGAATTTGACTTAAGCGAATTCGATTTACGCGATTATCCCTCAGTCCGATCTATCGCGTAAGTATTAGTGTACTCGTATCTATCTGCCATCAACCACAATACGTTAGCGTCATTATTGTTTCTGGTAATGGATCCTCTCTTAAAACTTGAATACATTATCGTACTAATGCAGCGCGTGGGTCTCCTCTTAAAATATTATAGGTATTTTCCATATACCAATATGGTAGCTAAGTGTGTATTGTAGTAGCATTATTGAGGACTTTTGATGGTAAGTGGCTACTGCCACTCATAGACTTACCGGAGGTTCGCCACAGATGAGTAGATATCCCTGCGAACTAACTTGGAATGCTTCGGGTAAATGTCTCCTGATCACATCTGTGGGAACAGAACACAGCAGTACTTAACACTATATATATAGTAACTCTTACACCATTGAAAGCTTGTCTTTATCAACCCTGTTACAAATAACAAATCATGTAACTTTATCAGGTGGTAGAACCAGTGTAGTTGGACCGGGGAGGTGCCACTGCCACACCTATTTGTAGCGTGAAGCAGTTCTTGCGTTTTGTTGGAACGGTGTAGATGCCGGCTCACTTATATATGAGGCGAGCATCTTAGTCCTCGGAAGTAGTAACGCATCTGTGATCGACTTCAGATAGAACTCCTGTTCTATATGCTTACAGATGTCTATAGGCAGCAACCACTTAGCATCAGGTGGACTGCATGCTCGTTTGCTACTTCATTATTATAAACAAAATATATATACCAAGTCTCTACTGTTCTATAATACGAATATTATCTATTATAATTTTATGGCCTACATGCTATAGAGATGAAACTCTAGCGGTTGGAAAAGCAGAAATTCTTAGGTTCTACTTCGGTCCGGATATCTGGTGCTATATGGCAAATCACTTACTACCTTAAAATATTAGTCAAATATCAAAACACTATTGAGAAAATGAAACTTGACATTGTCAAAAATAAGACAAAAATGCCTTTAATGAACAATCAGCTTCGTTTCAAAACAATTTCCTACCAAATTAATATTTGTTTGATCATTATTTCGACCGAAAGATAATAATTATTCATTTGACCCTTTGATGCGGTCTCAGGTAGACCAAATTTCAATTCTGTCGGTTAATTGTTTCGTGGTACGGTTTGTAATTACATTTATAATTAGAGACTTTTACTAGATAGGATTGTTAGAAAGGAAATTATTTTTTACCATGTACCACGCATTTTGATTAGAGAACGGTAGATATATTTTTTTTAAAAGAATGAAGGAACAAGCGAGTATGCAATCCACCTGCTGGTAAGTGGTTACTCTCCATGGACATCTGTAAGCAACTTCATATAGAACAGGTGTTCTGCCCGAAGTCAATCACAGATGCGTTACTACTCCCGACAACTCAGATGGTCTCCTAATATAAGTGAGACGGTAAACACACCCTTCCACTGAAACGCAAGAACTGCTTTACCCTAGAAATAGATGTGGCGGTGGTACTTCCCCGGTCGAACTACCACCAGCTGGTCAAACCTCCTGTTCTGTTATATAAAGAGTGTTGCAATCCCAGTTTAATGTAGTGGCCTTACAAAATAAAATACTACCTATACATATCAAATAATTATTTATAATTGTACAAAGCAAGTTTGTATTACTGAAATCTACGAAAATCCCTACTAATATTATAAAAAAATGTAAGTTTGTTCAAAACTACTCAACCGATTATCGTGAAACATTGCACACATATTCTTGAAAATTTTCGAATAAACATAGGATGCTTTTTGTTTAAGTATATGTTTATATTTTAAAAAAATTGGTACACATGATAACTTTTCAAAAAAATTAAATTCTAGTAACTTAAATGCCTTTAAATTATTATTTTATTGACTATAGCTTCAGCTGTATTGAATTTTTGTTTATTTTATGTTATTTTGTCCGTCGCTCATGCTTGTAAGTGACGGATAAAATAACATGAATGAATGAATAGTTTTAGTACTGCGTAATACTAAAACTATTACAATTTTTCAGGTTACGTGCAAGTATATTGTTTAAGTTAATGCGAGCGAAGCCGCGAGATGAAGATAGTATTAATATAATTAGAGCGGCTGCCGCAGCAGTACTGACACTAATATTAGAATTAGATAAATTCTGTTATGTTTGCCTAAGCATATAATAATGTTAATTAAATTAAATTAATTAAATAAATAAATAAATAAATATGCTTGTACAATAAGATTTCCCAGTATTATCATTGTGTGACCAACCAATGTTTGTTTCTACTCAGGCTTTCAGATTGAGTGCGTGATATTATTATTTGATCATGAATTGATTTTATATTAAGAGTAGGTTACAATACATTTTCACTGGCTTCAAGTATTAATTCATTATTGAGATACCGAAAATAAACTCCTAAAAATGCCTTTGTGAAGTCCTTATGTCATTATATCAGAAATTGAGAGGTATCCATTTTATTAAGTTTCTCATGTAACGCGCATTTTCAGGTCATAGAAGAAGAACGACGACAACAACAACAACAACCACAACAACACGAACAACACTGATGTACACAACAGTGAATGAAGAGGACGCAACGGAGGCATTCACGACAAACGTGTATATTATAAGCAGTGAGCCTACATATCCAAAACTACCTAAACCACTTCGCCTATCATCTTCAATCTTAGATAAGGACTATACTGATGATGTAAATAATATAGATAATATAATAGAAGAGCAAACTAAAGAAATAGCACGGCAAGAAAGACACCATAATAAACACCACGAAAGATTATCAGATAAGGAGATCGTAGAAGAACTAGATGAAGCGTCATTGTCTAAGTCTTTAAATAAAGTTAAGAAAATGTACAGAGATTCCGCCGCGTCAGTTGTTAATAAGTTAAGTGGTAAAGGTGGCAAAAGCGGTATATTTTTGACTGACAATTGTACAACAGTTATAGCTCAGATAGGTACAACCGCAATACTACATTGTGAAGTTAGCGACATCACTGAAAACACGGTATGTTGACCTTTGTAAGTTTTCTTTTATGATAAGATAGAAGTAGCAAATGAGCACGCAGTCTACCTGATGGTAAGTGGTTACTGCCACCCATGGACACCTGTAAGCAACTTCATATAGAACAGGGATCATATCTGAACTCGATCACATATGCATTGCTGCTCCCGAGAACTAAGCTGGTCGCCTCATGTTTAAGTGAGCCGGTAAACTTCCACCGAAGCGCAAGAATTGCTTCAGGCTAGAAATAGGTGTAGCGGTGGTCCTTCCCCAGTCGAACTGCATTGGTTATTCCACCTAATAAAATAGAAAGTTATATTATGAAGCTGTTCTTACGTCTAGTGTAAGGGTGTGACTGCCTGTTCACTTATATATGAGGCAACTATATAATTCCTCTGGATAACAACACATCAGCGAACGACCTCCGGTAGAATCGCTCTTACTTGTATATATGAAGTTACTTACAGATGTCCATGAGCGGCAGTAACCCCTTACCATTAGGTAACTGCATGCTCGCTTACTACTTCGATTTAATACGAAGCAAATATCTATAAGTATATAACAAGATTATTACTATCATTGAATTCCTCACAATTTACCTTTAAAATAAACTCTAACGATTTCAATATTCAAATAATATTTACATCAAACAACGGCATATTTTGTTTCTATGTATAATCAAACATTGATTTTGTTTGCTTTGTTCATTTATAATCAAGACTTCAAGTAGAAAGTCTGTTTTCTTTGATATCGTTTACAATATAAACATCGTTTATTAGTAATGGAAAACTTGATATAAACAAGAGAACTTGAGTAGTTAGTAGTAGATAAATAGTACTACTAAACTGTTGTGACTTTCGTACAATCTATTCCAGATAAAGTTTATATACTTCACGCATATATTTAACAAAGTCCGAGCCTAAGGAAACTCGGTTGATAAGACGAAGTGCCATCACTTCCTAGAAAGTCTGACAATAAATTTTCTCTAGATATATAACCGTTGAAGCGTTTACTGAGCTGTTGAACTAAGTATAAATAAAACATTTTGCTACTCCCAGAGATAAGTTTGTAATTGGTACTTCGGATCTTGTAACGATGATAATACATTTGTCAGAAATTTAGCATATTAAATGGATCTAGAAGACCTTCCAAGACACTCATTACACAGCAGTCAAACTTTGTTAACCTCCAGGCTACTGCGTCTAAGGACTCATTCTGCCCGTAACTGTTTAGTGAAATAAATTCCCATAATTACATCGTACCTGATGAAACATTCATTTTTATAACTTCTAACTTTGTTTAACAGAGGAGTTTTTCTTTTCCTGCTTATGTAACTTTTACGCATAAAACAAAAATAGCTTTTGTAAAATAAATATTTTCTTATTTTTAAAATAAGCATGTTGTAAGCTTTTCTTGCTAATATAATAAAATGAAAATGAAGTAATAAAACAAAAGAATGGAGTCAGTGCCGTGATCACAGATTTTTAATTTAACGGCTTATTTTAACAGACCGTAAAATGACAAGAAAAGAATTTCTCTTTTAAAGTAGAATTTATATTTTTCTTATCTTAAGTCTTATTTCCTCACCGGTGATAAATTGCAAACTATCAGCTTGTAAAAACATCGTACATTCACAATTTTTCTCAAGAATTTTGTTTTTACGTTACAAACAAAATCTTGATCACCTGTCGTTTACCGGCGGAGGTACATTTGGTTTCTATCACACCTCTCTCCGAGTGATTTATTTCGACACTGATTTCTTTTGTAGAAAATCGCGTATCATTTTTTTCCTTACCGCTTTTAGAATCCAATCGTATCATTCCTGCTATATATTTTGCGACTTCTTTTCCGTGTTCGTTTTCCTTAGAAGTGATATGTGACCATATAATTATTTTAATGTGAATTATTAATCTATAATTTTAATATTTAATGTCATAAAAGTAACAGGTCATAAGCGACTTGACATGATTTAGTGACAATAACAGTTTATATTACTTATGATGTTATTCACGGATGCATAATTAAAAATTTTGACAAAAATAGTCCGTTTGGACTGTCTCTGTATTCTGACTATCACAGCAATATGAAAATTTTGACGAAACTATTGTATGTGTTATTATTGCACTAATTAAATTATTGTGCAAAAAGATCTTTGGAATATTAAGAACATTGTTAATATTTTATCGGCTACTCTATCGAAAAAAAAGCTTATCAATACTTTTGGCATTGTCTATCCCAATGTTTTATTCTTTGATTTAAAAAAATAAAAATTAAGCCTACATAACCCATTTCATTTCATTATTGTTAATGTTACAAATCTTACAATAATAATATAGTTTTAACTATGTACAATATATACAACTAAAATAAATATCCTAAAATAATAATCTATAATAATTTAATAATTAATATACTTATTCAGTAATCTTTTGAATATTTTAGGTGACGTGGATTAGAAGAAAAGACTATTCGTTGCTATCAGTTGGTCTGGTGACGTACAGCGCGGATAGCAGGTTCTTTTCAGCACATGGACGACATGTCAAGGTTAGTTTTATTTTAATTTCAATTGTGAAGTTTGGTAAAATTGACGCCCCGCGTGGCGGACCGGTATGGTGACCGCCATACCGGTCTGACACGCAGTGGGTCCCGGGTTCGATCCCCGGCCAGACAGAAATGTAAATTATGAGTTTAGATTTCTGTTCTAGGTCTGGATGTTTGTGTATTCGTCTTTCTGTGTCTATGGCACACACGACACAGGAGAAAATCCTAATGTGGGGCTAATAGTGTACAAAGCGTTTTAATTTTTGACGACCCGCGTGGTCGAGCGGTCACCATACCGGTTTGACGCGCAATGGGTCCCGGGTTCGATTCCCGGCCAGACAGAAATATGAATGATGAGTTTAGATTTCTGTTCTGGGTCTGGGTGTTTGTGTATTCGTGTTTGTTTACTAGCTTATATAATACTAGTTTTTTTTTGTATCCCCTTACACAAATTTTAAAATTTTGTAACTTATATCACTTCAATTGAAATGTATTTGATGAAACATTACATGATAAAATACATTGAGTCATTTAACTGTAGAGCGTGCCTAAGAAATGAATATAAATATATATGCACGAGAATTATTACAGTACCTACCTTCTGCAGTCAGGTTAACACAAAAACGTCTAAAGAAAGATAAAAAAAAAAAAGATACGATCTTAAATATAAGAAATGAGGTTACAGAAGGGAAAATATAATGACAATTTGATTCAAATAATATTATGATGGATACTTTCCTATTATGTTCTTATATCGAACAGAAGTTCCTTGAACCACTTTGTTTTTACTCATTCATATTCATAACGATTCAGATATGGCCATTAACGACCTACTTTTGAATTGGATTGAGAATAATATTTTGCTACGTCCAATGTACGGCTAATTATTCTGATTTTTGAATAGATAATTCTAATTTTACGACAAAACAAAAGTACAAATAATGTTAAAGTTGGAATTTAAGTTAAGTAGAACAAGGAATATTGTGGCACCGATCATGTACTGGTTCTGGACCATGTATTGAATCCCAGGCAGGCATCACTGATTTTTCTAAAATGATGTGCTAATTAGAATTTAATTATCACTGCTTTACGGTGAAAGAAAACATCGCAAGGAAACCTGCACATCTGAGAGTTCTCAAAGGTGTGTGAAGTCTACCAATTCGCACTTGGCCAGCGCGGTGGACTAT
>DWNE01005091.1:0-14380 GCA_018249875.1 Cecropterus toxeus | reverse complement strand
CGTTTCGTTGAAAGGGTGTGGTTGCACACTCCCTTTCATATGAGGCGATACCTTTGTTTTCGGTAGTATCAACGCATCTATGCTTGTCAGGTAGAACGCCTGTTCTATATGAAGTTGTTTACAGAATGTCCGTGGCCGGCAGTGACTATTTACCATGAGGTTGACTGCATGCTATTGAAATACTATCTAGAATCTTCCAATGAATATGTCGCTTCACAACTTTTGATATCGTGAATGTCTTACCCATAACGCTCCAGGAGTTCAAGCGGTTCTCGCGCGCTAGCATGTGGAAGCAGATGTCCAGCTTGTACTCGGCGCCGTCGAAGGTATTGAACGTTCGGCCCGTCACGTTACAGAACACGGGGCGTTCCGGTGGAGGTACGCAGGAGTATCTTGATATAAAAGAAAAGCGTGTAATATACTAGATTCTTAGTATTTTTTTTAATACTGACTGACGATTTAATAAATTTAAACCTAAAAATTGATAATTTTGAACACCTGTTGTATAAAGGAATTTAAATCTCGTATCATTTCCTGAGAATTTTAATCAAGTCATCCATAGAGAATTTGAGTCAAATCATCCGTAGAAAATTTTAGATCATCCATAGATAATTTTAGTCGAATTATCTATAGAGAATTAAAGTCAAATCATCCATGTAGAATTTTAGTTGAATCATCCGTATAGTATTTCAGTCAAATCATTCATTTACAATTTTAGTCAAATCAATATCATCAACTTCAAAAGCACATTATCGTATCGTTCTTACTGCGGACAGGTATTCCCTTCGGTGAGAACCTTCTCCAGCTTGAGCGAGTACTTGGGCGGGCAGACCGGGGCGGAGCAGATAAGCGGCGGCGGCGTGGAGCCGGGCCGGAAGGGCGGCGGCAGGCGCGGCACGCAGCGGAACTGCGTGCACGCGTCCTTGTCGCCCGTCGCCGTCGTGTTGGCCGGCTTCTCCAGGGAGAACGCCTGGTTCTGCTGCGGCGGAGCTTGCGGGCCTGAGATCCGGAATTGGACGAGATATGTTAATATGGCAATGTAACGGTTTATTTGAAAGGTAACCCTTTATGCTGGGACACCTGTTTGAATCCCAAACCTTTAATTTTTCAATTTTATAGTAAAAATTAATTATCTGTATTATATTTCCATTCTTTCCATCATAATAAGAACATTAACGTAAAGAAGTAAGATTTTTTCCTTTCTGTCTATAGGCCTGATAAATAAAATGTTTTTAAATTTGAGTGACATCTTAAAATATCCACATTAATCGCGAGTAAAATCCGCTCTTGATACCGTGGTATTTCGCCAAAAGTCTATTCATACTTAGAGGAGATCGATGTCCAGTAACGACAAACAAGTATAAATTTATCTTTTAGAGATTTATGAATGAAGAATTTATGAATGAATGAATTCTCTTAAAGATTTATGAATGAAGGTTTATTGTTTATTTTATAGTACAATTATTGAAAGAAAAATAACACTTTATATATTCAACCTACCATACAATCCTCCTTTAGAGAATCCGCCCTTCGAGTAACCACCCTTCGAATATCCGCCCTTGGAGTAGCCGGTCTTGGTGCCCTTGTAGTATCTATTATAGGAGTACCGCGGGCGGGGCGGGGGGAGGTCCCCTGTGTAACGCGAGGGTGGCGGGGCCCCCGACAGGACCTTCACGGTGTAGCCTGGAGGACACTCTACCTTCGGGCAGGGCTTGGCTGAAAAAAGAATTATGATAAAAACATCACGCTATGCTGGTGTTGATTTATATAAGTAGCCCATTCCTTGAAAAAATCTTACATGTAAAGTAAAAATCTGGAGATTCTTAAGAAACGTTTACTTTATCTTAAATCCTTCATATCTATCCTACACTACCAACTTCTACTACTATTACTAAGGTAGAGAAAGAATAGAAACTATTTCTTCTTTTTTATCATGCTTTTTAGGAATAATTGCCAATTGTTATTTTTTTGTCTTTCGAAGCCAATAAGTGTAAAACGTTCTTACGTTTTAAATTTCTATCTTTCATTTCTATCGGGGACGAGAAGAAGGCGAGACTCATTCTCTGTTCTTTTCTGAATAAGAGAGGACGGAGTTCTGAAATGAACGCAATCTAATAGAACGCTCTCATGCTCATGCAACCATAAAATAAATTACAAAGACGGTATATCAGCGTAAATTTAGTAAAGAAATAGACTTCAATGTGCATACATGCATAATATTTTTGGTGTTGTATATATCACATTTTTGTTGTAATTAATTTGCATATTTATCCCTTCTTTAACTGGTAACATATATTTATACAACATATAATAAACCTATACTCTCAATTACATACTTTCAATTACATAGTTCTAGATTTATTTAAATTCTCATTTTGGGTTTTGCGATGATAAATAAGTCAGTAAGTTGGTCCGAAGAAGTATTTTTATATTATGATTTATTAATATGAGACAGACTAAATCTATGGCACAGACTTCCAACCTGCAAAATAATTGTCTAAATGAATAAATGACTAACGTTTCTCAGTAGTGACGATGGTGGTGGGGACGGTGGTGACGACAGTGGTGGGCTTCGTGGCGGCCGCGGTCGGAGCCACGGTGGTCACCATCGTCTCCGTGATGATGGCCCTCGTCGTGCAAGCTGTCTCGTCGTCAGGGCAGTCCTCCAGGCCGTCGCACCACTTCTCCAGTGGCAAGCACACTTTGCTGGTGGGGCATATCTTTGTTCCGTTGGCACACGGCTCGCAGAGGCACTTGCAGGTTTCCTTGGACACCTTCGGGACTAGGTCCTGGAAGAGTATACATGATAGATCAAATTTGGGAAGCAACGATGAATGATACACTATGAAAGAAAACATTGTTAAGTCTCAAGTAACTAATTCTTAAAAAGAATTTTGGTCTTATTAAAGGGGAATTCAAAAGTGGCGGTTGGCGAAAAAAGCTTGGCAAGACTCATCAAATGATTATTACCTTTTGCTAAGACGGGGTCTGCAGCAGATATAACTCCGAAATTAGTCAACAAAAATAAAACAACCTGCTCGACGAATTTTATTTGCTAGGGCTAATGTGGATTTAGATTTCCCAAACCCGGGGAGGGGGGTATATAAGGCCATGTATAGTAAGATGTATAACGTACGGGTGCGCAGGCGCAGATGGGCAGCGGCTGGCAGTCGGGCACGCCGCCCAGCTTGCACGTGCACTCGTCGCACTCCGCGCCGCGGAACTTCGCGCCCACTGGGTATCTGTTGAATATTGATATTCATTTATTTAGTCTAATTAGATGATATATGTTTACCAAATCATAAAAAAATCTATAAGCAGATTGTTTCTCTCCATCTCATCATTAGTATTGTAGCAACAAATTGAAACCATTATAACAAATAATACTTCATGTTGTATATATAATATGTTAATTCATTACATCATTCAATAAAAAAAATATTTTTGTATATACGAACACTTTTTATTTAGGCACTAACTTATTCATATCATACTACATCTCTGAAGAAGTTAAATATTACGAGGAACAAATAATTTCGTATATACCAACATTATTTTTACACACACTCTAAGCTTAGAACAAGATATCACCTCGTAACTCGCAGCGTCAGGGTGGTAACAGTATACTGTAGTAATAGTCTCCTTGAGGAGTCTAAGGACCATTGCAAAACAGCGTATATTCACGGAGTGACCCGCACGACGCAGAGGCAATCCCCCCGGGGCACGTAGATTTTACTGTTGGCAGACTCTTTGGGGGGTTCGGGGGTCATGTGAAATAGTACACTCACGTTGTGATCCCCACAACGCAGGGGCACTGCTCCCGGGTCACGCAGTTCTCGCTGTCGTAGAACTGTCCGGGCGCGCAGTCGCAGTCCAGGGCCATCTCGGGAAGAATGCCCGGGCACGCCTCGCAGCTCAACGGGGACGTGGGGGCCGGGGTGGTGCTTTCTTTGATGGGTTCGCTTGTTACTGCTAAACGAACAGAGATTTATGATATAAATGAAATTTGAATACAAAATAGGTATCTACTACTGTACTACTGAATCTGAAATAAATACTTGGTGAGCAAAGGAACTTAAATTGGTCGCCGAAATAAGCTACACAACAGCGACGCATCTGTTATTGACTTCTACAATAAATCAAATAAATATTTTGAGTTGAATACATATTATTGGGTACAACCTATCTTGCATTGAAGAATTGAAATTAGAGACCACCTGGTAGTAAGTGGTCCAACTCCACATAGAACAGCGCTTTTACTTGAAATCAATCCTAGATGTGATCATTTCCAGCAAGTCTGCTAGCATATACACCCTTCTAACGTAACACATTAATTGCTTTACGCTAGAAATGGGTGTAATGGTGATATCTCCCAGTCCAAACCTCTCTGGTCCTGCCTACATGCAATCTTGTATAATACTCATGAAATTATAGGCATCACGTGGTGGAATATCTTCATTCATTTATTTCGGGTACTTCAAAAACTTACGGTAGGGCTCAAAGCATCCGACGGGCTCGATTCTTATCTCCATGTTCTTGTCCCACTTGATCGGCAAGATCTTCAGGTACTGCGCGTGTATCGGTGGTCGGAACTCGTTGAACACCTCCGACTCCTTGTCGAAGTTGGCGGGGAAGAGGCGTCGGTTGCCGTCGCCGTCCAGCAGCGGGCTGAAGGCGGCAAGGTCGGAGCTGTACAGCACGTTGTAGGCGGACACCCAGCCGTGCGCGCCGCCCTTCGTCTTCACGCCCGTGATGATGCGAGGTGATGTGAAGTTGAACTGCATACAAGGGTTTGGTTAACATCTCGACTTTTTTTGTGAATATCGAACTTTGTGTACATTTTTATAATATGAAAGTAACAAATGAACATGCAGTCTACTTGACAGTAAGTGGACATCGCAGTCCATAAACATCTGTAATCTATCTCAGGTATGATCAGTTTTATCTAAGGTTAACCAGACAAGTTGGCATGCCTCGGATCAGTATGTTTCTTTTATCACACCTTTCAGACCTAAACGTAGTACTATTTAACTAACACTTTTTTTTAATCAGAACCAGGTATATTTTGATTTTAATATAATTACAGTACTACAAAACGGCTAAGGCGAACTCTGAAATTCTTGCATAAATGTCTACTTTTAAAATATGAATACATTAGTTTTTCATATTATTATTATATGCCAGAAAGCAATAAAGTTATTAAGAAAACCATTTTTCATCTCTTAGTGCCATGTTACGACATACGCTTGCAAAAAACCACTAATACTTCTAACTACCTTGCTACTACTATTCACAATAACACACTATTTACTACTTCTACTATTTACCACTTTCTTACTAGTAATTAGTATAAGAAGTGAGTGGTTTTTATTAGTTTACTACTTGCCATTTTCTTACTACTCATGAATACTAGGTTGTTTAGTCTACTAGTATTTTAGTACTAAGTGAGCGGCGTTACCATGATCCACTCCCCGGGCGTGCTGTAGAGCGGTCTCCAGCCGCGCGGCGCGTCCAGCCGCAGGTAGCGGCGCGCCGTCGCGCCCGTGCTGCTGCTCACGCTGCTCAGCGGCAGCTCCGCGCCCAGACCCAGCGCCTCCGTGCAGTTGCTCGCCACTGGCTGCAACCATCGGATGGTAAACAAACGGTCAATAAAGGTCGTAACCAAGGGTCGCTGAATATTTTATAACACAGTAACTAAAAGCTTCTTATTCGTGAGGGTGTCATATGGTGAATACAACGGCATACAGCAATAGGAAAAACTGTCGCGCTAATAGAAGATGCGAAATCTTTTTACTTGTACTGACTACAATCATTAATAAAAAATTGATTTGCCAAGAACACAAATATATGGTCATATTTTTGTTACCTACGAATACTGAAAACGTGAATGCAGAAACCGTGATATTTTGAATGTATATCTTCATGTATAATATTCAGAGAAATTACCTTACATTTTTATGTTAAAAGCTATGATCCCTGATTGCATTATGGTGGCTTAAACATCAACCTAATACCCACCCAAACCAAACTTGTCATATTTACTCATTATAAATATGTATAACTCAAAAGCAAGCTGGAAACTTATATTATAATATAAATATTGCACAAATCCCATATTATAGCGAAGCATATCTATCTGTATAAATTAGGTTTTAGAAGTCTATTCTGTTATTACTCTTCTTGACACGTCACGACGAAATGCTTATTCACCATTCAACAACGCATAAAACCATAAACAAATCAATCATTAAATTGATGAAACAAAATACATTGATGACAATAATACAACACAATACATACAGTGGTGACGGTAGTGGTGACGGTAGTCTCGGTAGGTGTGGTCAGCGGCTCCTGGCAGCCGATGAGCTCGAACCGCACTGCGGGCTTGTCGTGCCACGTCAGCGGGCGGACGCGGATGAACTTGGCCTCGATGGGGGGCTCGATCATCTGCTTCATCGGATTCTCGTTGTCCACTGGCCCGCGGAACACCTGCGATGGTTTTGTTTTTGTATTTTTAGACTATTTTGTCGGAACACCATATAAGGTACATAACTTTAGAAGTATGTCGTTACTAGATATGCAACTAAATTTAAATTACTGAATAATAACAAACTTAATGTTTATGATATGTTAACAATTTTACAGATAAATGAAGCTTTTGTAGAAATAAGATGGCTTATGTTGATATTAATTATGAACAATGTAATGTATGGCTGTAAATTTCTTGATCATGATCTCATTTGACTGACAATTAAAGATGTGTTGCTAATTCCGAGAAATTCGATGATGTGCTCGAATGATGTTTCATGTACGAAATATATATGGCGAATGTACCACCGTGCAAATTGTATAAATGTTAAGAAGGTAACGTAACTTATGATAATGGGGGATAAGATCGGGGTGGTACAATCGTCATTCCTATTTCTAGGGTGAAGTAATTATTGCGACTAACTTAGTCCTCAGGAGTAGCACCTGTGATTGACTTCAGATAGCACCTAGGTTCTATATGAAGTTGGTTACAAATGTCCATGAGCGGCAGTACCATCAGGTGGACTGCATTATCGTCTGCTATATCAGTTAAAAAAAATGTTCAAGCCTAAAGAAAATTATAAACAAACCTTAGGTTGGCCATCAGGTCCTTGAACAGGCGAGAAGACGTTGCCATCGTCGCCATACATGACGTCGTAGCTGGTGACGTACTGGTCGGAGAGCGGGCTGCCCTGCATCAGCACGCCGTAGACCGGCTCCGACCGCGGCAGCTCCACCTGGATGTACGGGTGCTGGTCCTCGCTGCTGGGGTTCCAGCTGCCGGCTGGTGAGGACAGTTTGGTCAAAAATTTGGTGTATTGTCATTCAAATCCATTTTCAATTTTGTCAGGTCCTGTACTGAATAGAAAGGATACAGTTTGATAGCTGACGTCATATGTATATTAACAGTTTTGTCATTGTAGAGAATCACCAATTATGGTTTTCTTTCTATGTACGTGGTTAGGCTGGTCACATCATTCGTAGGTCAAATAACCAGTAGGAAGAATCTACTAACGGAGACCATGTCTGGACAGAAGGAGTATAGGTTGCCCCAACCAGGTGGGCTGATGATCAATAGAAGTCGGCAGATACCCGCTGTAATTAGATTGCTCAGGATCGGTCCATTCCATATTCCATTACAATAACCCGTGGACGGCAGTGACAACTTAAGTGGTCTACTTCTTATACATAAAAAACAAATAGTATATTATAATGACTTGATATATCTACAATAAATACCAGTAATGTCTAGCGCATGTCCATTCAACACGGCGAACTGAGGCTCGTACCGCGGATTGGCCACGGAGCTGGCGGAGAACGCCGAGCTCGGTAGTGGCTCGTCCCTCTCCCACAACAGGTTCTTATAGCTTAAAACATAATATTAATTATTAAAGAAGAATTATTATTAATAACTTTATATTAAAGAAGAATCCATTTTTTGATTTAAAAGGAGCCTATTCAATGTGTTTAAATGGTTATGTGGTTTGTGTGCATGAATATAAGGTTGGTTCTTATATTATGTACGAATTTCCGTAATCTTATTAATGTAATTAAATTTCGAATAAGATAATATAAAATGCTTCTTTAATATCAAATTCCTCTGTTTCAAATACAATACGTTCATGATTTCCAATGTAAAGCATGGATTAGTCAGGAATCTTAATGGCAATTTCTTAACGCAAGATATTGCCATAGGCTTTTACTTAAATATGACAGTATATGTGCATGCTTCTAGAAGCAGTTATTACCTAAGTAATTTGTATGATTATTAAATAGTATCAGAAACTCACGAATCTGGATTGCACTCCGGGGGTGGAGACACAGTGGTGACCATGATTATAGTCGTGGGCGCTGTCGTGGGCATTGACGTAGGTGCCGTTGTACGTGCCCCCATGGGCGCTATTGTGGGCGCTGTCGTGGGTGCTGTAGTGGGCGCTGTCGTAGGCACTGACGTAGGTGCCGTTGTACGTGCTCCCATGGGCGCTATCGTAGGCGCTGTGGTGGGTGCCGTCGTGGGTCCTGACGTGGATGCTTGCGTTCGGATTGCGGGCCTCACTGTCGTGAAGTTGGTCGTGAGCGCCGCCGTCTCGGTCGTCGACAGGGTGGTAGATACCGGACGAATAGTCGAAACAGTAAGTCCAGGTGTGGTACCGTACGTTGACGGGGTGTGTGCGACTGTATTCACGAGGGTAGTTCGCAAGCCAGCAGGGACGATGGTGGGGACAGTTTTTTGGGATTCAGTGGAGATCATTGGGAGATGGGAGGAGTTTTCTATAGTGTAACTGACGCACTCGGACGTGTCGCAGTGCATCTCGTTGTTGAGGCACTGGCACTTCTCGCAGCCGTTGGTGGTAATGCCGCCCGGCTGGAAACCATATATGTTAGATATAGGTTACGATAAGGTAAAACTTTAATGTTTCGTTTCTCTTCGAAGTTATTTCATGTAATTATGGTAAGCATGTATCAGCATGTGTCAACCACCAGATTTTTTTGAAAAATTAAATTAGTCTACTGCATGACATTTTTATATAGCAGACTTATTTTATTTATTACAAAATAATGTAAATGAGCACTAATATGTCGACGCCGCTAAACAATATTGTTGTACCTCAAAATGGAACATTACACCAGAAGCAAAAAATATAATTATATCATATTTTGTATCAATAACATGTTAGTTTTGAGATATTGATTTTCTTACGAAAAATGATTATATCCAATCTACGAAACTATTTTAGTTTAGTTGATTTTATGCGTATATATTAAATTTGCGTCTGATCCGCTTTTCAAGATACGACAAGCTCGCTTTATGGTGTGGATTTCTAAAAGTAGTATTAAACCACGAGGTACCTTGACAAGAGTACCGCGGTAGTCACACGTGCAGTCCTCGATGGGCACGCAGGTCTTCTCGTCCCGCCACATGGAGCCCGCCTCGCACTTGGTGTTCACCACTGATTCCTCGACGCAACCACCGAAGCACTTCTAAAAGTGTATATTCTTTCTGTTAATTGTGTTATCTGTATAATTCATCTGAATTCATGTTATGCTGAAAGTTGTTACAGTGGATATAAATTATGTCTAATTTCAAAAGATGGAAAGTTTTCCTTTATCTCTAATTTCACCTAAAATTATGTGATTTATGTAAAAAAGAAATTATATGTTAACGATCGATATTTATTATATTTTACGCTCAAGCGTTATTAAGCCTCATTTTCACTGTAAGCAATTAATATTTCAACGTTCAGAGCCCCAATATATTAGACGGGATCTCATAAAAAAATAATACGATCACTTAATACGAGGGTAGGGTCTGATCGAAATGTTAAGTTACCTGTCCCACGGAGCAGTGGCCCTTCTCCTGCAGCGCGGCCTTGAAGTGTCCGCAGAGCTGGTGGCACGGGTACGCGCACAACGACAGCGCGCGGCCCGGCGGGCACGGCCCGGGGCTCGGGACCGGGGTGCCTAAGGATGACACATTCAGATTGTATATTAATACTAGCTGACCCGTGCCCACTTCGTTGAACATTAAACAAACTATTTCATGTTATTATAAATAAATAAAAAAAAAATATTCTTAGGGGCTAATTTTCAAAAAAGGGTTAATTAATTGTTTCATTATTTTTACCCATAAAGCCAGATAATAAGTTTCATAGAGCTTACTACAAAGTTAGCGGACTTTCATACAAAATTTAACTCCTAATTAACCCCTTTAGGGGTTGAAGTTCTAAAATTCCATTCTTATCGCTTCCTTACACCATAATAAAAATACTTGTACCAAATTTCGAGGTTCTAAGAACAGTAGTTTCGACTGCGTTGCGTTGATATATAAGTCAGTGAGTTGGAATTGCCTTTTATATATATAGATATATAAGTGGTCACTTATTTCATGTATCATTATATTACCTGACATTATTATTATGTCAACAGAAGTTGAATTCATTATAAATTAATGTATTTTTTATTTCTTGAATTATATTATACTGGCACCATTTGTCTTTAAAGCAAAGCAGCCATTTTGATTAGCTAGTATTATAAAATGGCGGATTTCTTTTGATTGCGGAATTATTTTAATGAATCATTCGAACCTTAGGATCATCATCAATAGCTTCAGCAAAACTGAGCGGAAGTACATAAAAGCCTGATAAAATGAATTCATACAAAAATACCTGTTTGATTAGCTGGCAATCCTGTAGTTGGTGGTACAGTTTGCGTTGATTGAGTTGTTGGCGTTGTGTGTTCATCTGCGACGGAAATATTTATCATTAAGTAAAATATAATAATTATAAATATCACTTTCATATCTAAAGGTAATCTCGGAAATATAAAATTTGTAAGATTCTTTACATGATAAACAAATTGTTATTAACATTTAAACATGGGTGCTGCAAGATCGGAAGCACACATCTGATTTAAAATAAATTGAAATATTTAATAACGTTATTTTATTACGTTACAAATAGAAAGAATATTAAAAGATATCCAAATCGAAGAAGAAAACTGATTAAATTACAAAAGAAATGACCTTTCAAATATTTAAACAATATAGTGTGAGGACTTTCTATGATCCTTTCTATGATTATTTGCCAGGTGGGAGAACCAATGTAGTTCGACCGGGGAAGTACCACCGCCACATCTATGTCTAGCGTGAAGCAGTTCTTGCGTGAGGTGGAAGGGTGTGGTTGCCGGCTCACTTATATATGAAGCGACCATCTCAGTTCTCGGAAGTAGCAACGTATCTGTGGTCGACTTCATATAGAACCCCTGTTCTATATGAAGTTGCTAACAAATGTCCATGGCCGGCAGTAACCACTAACCATCAGGTGGGCTGCTTGCTCGATTGCTACTTCATATTAATAAAAAAGTAAAAAAAATATGATCCTCCTAATTCTGAGCGAAGACCCATTTCCAAAAGTAAGACATAAATAATTTTATAATGATGATATTAAAATTCAGACATTTAAAATTTTCTAATTTTTTCAGAGAACCTTTTAGTAAATATATTACCAGTTTTATCCTCTACGGTGGTAGGAATGGTGGTGATAATGCCACACTCTGGCCTCAAGGGGAGGACCGCAGCTGGCCAGTCGCAGACCATCAGCTTAGGGTTATACATGAGGCCGGGGGCGCAATCCTTTAGCACCGTGTGGGGCTTCGTGGGGTTCATGAGGTCGGGGGTGCACTCGTAGAACTTGCTGCAGTCCGTTGGATGCGGGTAGTTTGGATGGTTCGAGTTCAGACATTGGAAGGGCTCTGGAAATAATAACGTTTTACCACCGTGTCATGGAGCCGGGCAGGTGGTATCATAGAATATCATAGATCTAAAAAGACGTTACATACAACCAAATGAATGTATTGAAGTTAAGACTTCTGTTTTTTATTATATCTTCAAAATGAAAATGTATTGTTTAAAATGGGAAACAAGCCAAGAAAGGTGAGAATTGAAAAAGTTTCGACTCAAACTCCTCACTTCTCAATATTAGATGTTACCTAACTGACCTTCAGTACAGTTGCAGTAGACACGTATCTCGAAGTCGGGGCAGGCCTCCTTCTCCTCGCAGACGAGGCCTTTCTCCAGGCTGCACTCGACGTTGAGGCCGGTGTCCTTGGCCGGCGTGTGGTCCGCCACCGTGCGGCACTCGATGTTCGTCATCATGTCCTTCTTGCACATTGGGCTGCCGATTTCCTGGGACCAGACATATACATATATAATAAATACATTTTTTACTCATGGACCATACCAGGAATTTTACTGTGTCGTGGACACATTAAGGCGAACATACGAATATCCCAAACCCAACACAACAATCTAAATTAATCATTCTTATGTAAAAATATCTTTTGAACTAAGAAACGAATCAGACCTCGCTCAATACTTAGAGCACACTGGTCCTTACATCGGAACATATGTAATGAAACGTTTCAGAAACGTTCATTTATCCGCAGCGCAGTGGTGGTGATGTTGCGATAAAGGTGTGATAAGGCAGACATGATTAATTCTAAGATTTCCGGCGTCATGGAGCAGTTATTGTTACTGACGCTCAAGTGAACTGTTTGATTGTTCTTACAAATCTTTGTTACTGAGATAGTAAAACTACAATAAAAAACAACCATCTATCACCAAGAGACCATCTATCATGTCCATCGACACCAGATACATACCAGTTCGATCGGTTTCGGCAGCGACTCCTTTTCGATGGATCGTCCCTTGGTCCCCGCCTCCGGGGCGCCGCGGTTGATCCAGGGGGTCCAGCCCGTCGCACACTTCACCGGCTGGTCGTACGGCGTTGTTTCCGTGGGCAGCGTGCTTCCGGGTGTTGTCTGGTGTTAACATTGATAAACATTGTCTATTTTAGGATTAATATTAACGATAGTGAAAATATTTCATCAATTTGGAATAGGCAAAACTTGGCCAGTTATTTATAACGCTGGTTATAAATTTAAATAGGACGTTAATACAACGCTTGTTGTAACAACGACGTTGTTACAATAATTAATCAACAAGTAACGCCTACACTTATTAAGTATTATTGTGTAAATCAGATAATCGATAGTCATTCCAATATTTAGCTGGCCAGGAATTGAACCCGAAAATCTATTACATACTATATATCAGAAACATAGTGTTATGCTATAACATATACTACACTTAACACAGAAACAAGATATTTAAGGTCATTTTATTTCAAGTTAATTGTCACTTTATTTATATAGCATACAACGTATTTAGGTGTGTTATAATAAAGTTATAATATAGCGCTAAAAATAGGGCGTTAATTCTAATACATCACTATAAATATATCAGTTTTAACAAGTCACCCTCACCGCTTCAGTGGAGCAAGGTTGTCCAGTGCAGACCCTGGCCTTCTTGGAGCAGCGGCAGGTGTGGCAGCTGTCCTCCTCGAGGATCTCTCCCTCCAGCACCTCCGTGCCGTCGGGCAGCGTCATGCAGAGCGGCTTGCACCTGGCGCGCGGCACGCACTCCGTGTGCGAGCTGTTGGAGTACACCGTGCCTTCTGGACAGGTCTTGTTGGGCTTGCAACCTTGGAACAACAACAAATCATGTAGTTGTTCATATGCACGAAAAATTAAAATAATACATTTAAGACCACTTGATTTTTGTTTTTTATTTTATCCTGCGGTTTAATTAAACGAGTAACGAATGACATGAACGGTATACTCATCAATTTTCCTGTAATTAATGATCTCGTCAAAGAGTTAAATCTCACTGCAATATCCCTTGCATAATAAAGGAAGTCGCAAATGTCATTATTATTTTTAAACATTATTATGCACAAAAGTTGAATTTCAAATTAAATTTCAAATTTAGTTTTTTTGTTTTTCAAACGGAACCTTACACAAAATCTTATAAGAATATTGTATCAGTGGCATTTCTGCAATCGAAAACAAACAGTTGTTCCATTCTTAGAGTTGCAGTAGGTATAGTATGTTATTTGAAGGTATTCCTTGCGAATTTATGGCACTTTCTATTCCGTGGCCATCAAATAAGTGCTAAAAGAAAAAAAATACCTTCTACACAGGTTTCCTTCTCGCAGACGGCCTTGATTTCCTTGTAGTCTAGCGTGTTGTCGCACGTCTCCGGCGGACACGGAGACATGCACTCGTTGTAGCTGCTACACTCCTCGTCACATTGCATTGCTGGGAAAATAAATATATTTTCAAGTGTTAAGTGTTAAGACGACCCGCGTGGTCGAGCGGTCATCATACCGGTCTTACGCGCAATGGGTCCCGGGTTCGATTCCCGGCCAGACAGGCAACTGAATGATGAGTTTAGATTTCTGTTCTGGGTCTGGGTGTTTGTGTATTCGTCTTTGTGTGTCCATGGCACCCACGA